>JBBPBX010035463.1:0-32050 GCA_038048925.1 Garcialebias charrua
AACACGCTCTGCACTTCCGCCTTCTCGCGGCTCAAACGGAGTGGAACGACAGGGCTCTTCAAGGTACATTTCTGAACTCTCTCTCGGATTATGTTAAGGACCAGATTGCAGCAAGAGATGAACCTCCTAATTTCGACGCACTAATAAATTTGGCAATCTCCATTGACGAACGCTTCCGGGAACGTCGCCGAGAACGGGACTACAACTACCAGAGACCCAACACTTCCGGTTTCTCCACGTCATCAGGTGGGGAATATAGATTTGGTGCCAAGTCCCGAAGCTCGCTACCGCCGTCTACTGGAACTCAGTTAGCATTACCTGAACCTGAACCAATGCAGATTGGTAGAACTAAATTGACAGAAAATGAAAGAATGAGACGTATGAATTCCAACTTATGCATGTATTGTGGAAAGGAGGGACATTATGTTGCTTCATGCCCACTTCTGGGAAACGTAAACGCCCGCCAATAGAACGGAAGTTATTGGTGGGCACTTCATCTGTTACTTCCATGCGTAGATTAACCTTACCCACTGTCATTCAGTTCGAACAAAATCGTTTTCCTGTGTCAGCATTGATTGACTCTGGTGCTGAACAAAATTTAATCAGTCATGATTTGGTTAAGGAATTTGCTCTCCCCGTTCTGGACATTGACCCAGTTTCTGTTACTGGAGTAACTGGGGAGACTTTGGCACAGATTCGCTTTAAGACTGAAGACTTGCATTTAATCACATCTGGTAATCACCATGAATCTGTTAGTTTCTTTGTGTTTGATTCACCCAACACTCAAATGATTTTAGGGTTTCCCTGGTTGCAGAACCATAATCCCCACATCAATTGGGAGTTTGGTCGAATAGAAAAATGGAGTGACAAGTGTTTGAAGAATTGCCTTCGCTCTGGCATCTCCAACCCTTTGACCAGTAAACAAGAAGCCGAGAACATTGATCTATCCGACATTCTACCTGAGTATCATGATCTGTCTCCAGTGTTCAGTAAGGTGAAGGCTCTCTCTCTTCCTCCCCATCGTCCCTATGACTGTGCCATCGACCTTCTTCCTGGAGCTCCTCTGCCATCTAGCCGTTTGTATCACCTCTCGGGCCCTGAACGTGGATCCATGAAATCCTACATCGAGGAGTCCTTGGATTCAGGTATCATCCGTCCATCTACCTCTCCACTAGGGGCAGGGTTTTTTTTTTGTTGCTAAGAAAGACAAGACTCTACGCCCTTGTATTGACTATCAGGGTTTGAACAGTATTAATAATAATAATAATAATGAATTCAATTTATAACACGCTTTTCATTAGTGAAAATCTCAAAGCGCTACACACATTGAATGCTACACACATTCATACACCGGTAGCGGCAGACTACCATGCAAGGTGCTTTCCAGTCCTACCGGGAGCAACTCGGGGTTAAGTGTCTTGCCCAAGGACACAACAACACATGGTGTGGGGAACCGGGATTCGAACCGCCAACCTTCCGATCGGGGGACGACTGCCATTACCAGTACGCCACGGCCGCCCCGCCCGTAAAGAACAAATATCCCTTACCACTACTTGACTCCGTCCATGAGCAATTGCAACCAGCCACAATCTTCTCCAAATTTGACCTACGTAATGCTTATCACCTCGTCCGTATCAGAGAGGGTGATGAATGGAAGACAGCTTTTAAGACAACCTTGGGACACTTCGAGTATCTTGTCATGCCTTTTGGCCTTACTAATGCCCCTGCAGTATTTCAAGCACTGTTTAATGATGTTTTGAGATACTTTATTGGTGAATTTGTGTTTGTTTACTTGGACGATATTCTCATTTATTCCAGGAATAAGAATGAACATGTCACGCATGTCCGGACGGTGCTCCAAAGACTGTATGAGAACCAACTTTTCGTAAAAGGTGAAAAATGTTCATTTCACACTTCTTCTGTTGCATTTTTGGGTTTTATTTTTGGAGAAGGACACTACAGGGCAGACCCGGAAAAGACTAAGGCAGTGGTGGAGTGGCCGGTCCCTGAGACCAGGAAACAACTGCAACGGTTCTTGGGTTTTGCAAACTTCTACAGACGTTTTATCAAGGACTACAGTCGCATCGCAGCGCCTCTATCACAACTCACATCCACCAACAGAAATTTCAGATGGACCCCGGAAGCCAACTCTGCTTTCGGTAAGCTAAAACAGCTTTTTTCTTCCACTCCCATCCTCTGTCATCCAGACAGCACTCGTCAGTTCATCCTTGAGGTAGACGCTTCAGACACTGGGGTAGGAGCTGTTTTGTCACAGAGATCACCTTTGGACAGCAGAGTGCACCCATGTGCATTTTTCTCTCGCCGTCTGTCCCCAGCTGAACGGAATTATGACGTGGGCAACAGAGAACTACTTGCTGTTAAACTGGCATTAGAGGAATGGCGTCACTGGCTTGAGGGCACTGAGCTACCTTTTCTTATTTGGACTGACCATAAGAACCTCACTTACCTCAGAGACGCTAAACGTCTAAATCCCCGGCAGGCACGCTGGTCACTGTTTTTCAACAGATTCAATTACACATTGACTTTCCGTCCGGGTTCTAAAAATGTTAAACCCGATGCTTTGTCTCGTCAGTTCTCTCCTCCAGATGCTCCAGAAGTTGAAGAGAACATCTTACCCCCGGCTTGCATCATTGGAGCACTCACCTGGCCCATTGCCCAGGAGGTTCGTGATGCCCATCGTTCGGAACCAGACCCTGGCACAGGACCTCCTGGCACGCTCTTCGTTCCCACCGCCATGAGGTCCAAAGTACTTGAATGGGTGCATACGAACAAGCTCTCTTGTCACCCAGGTATTACACGTATGTTATCGTTAACCAAGACTCATTTCTGGTGGCCCACTTTATCCCAAGATGTTAAAGACTTTGTTGCAGCTTGTCCCACATGTGCCAGAAACAAAACCGGTACCCAACCCCCTGCAGGTCTTCTTCGGCCATTGCCCACACCCAGCCGCCCATGGTCCCACATCGCTCTTGATTTCGTCACCGGCCTGCCTCCTTCTGAGGGTAACACCACCATTCTCACAATCATTGACAGGTTTTCTAAAGCAGCCCATTTTTTGCCTCTTCCCAAGTTGCCTTCTGCAATGGAGACTGTTCATCTCCTTGTATAGCACGTTTTTCGTATACACGGTGTCCCTTTCGACGTGGTGTCGGATAGGGGTCCCCAGTTCATCTCTCAGGTGTGGAGCAGTTTTTGTGGTGCCTTAGGGTCGTCGACCAGTCTTACCTCCGGCTACCACCCGTAGTCCAATGGTCAGGCGGAACGGTGCAACCAGGAGCTTGAAGCCACCCTTCAATGTCTCGTTGAGGGCAATCCCTCTGCCTGGAGTCAACATCTGGTTTGGGTGGAGTACGCTCACAACGGCCATACGTCTGCCGCCACAGGTATGACAACTTTTGAAGCGTCACTGGGATATTTGCCTCCTTTGTTCCCCAGCCAGGAGTCGGACATAGCAGTGCCGTCAGTGCAACACCATTTCAGACGATGTTGGCGTATCTGGCGCCAGGCTAAGGCGGCACTCCTCCGCACGGCCATCCAGAATGAGAGGTTTGCGGACCGCCACCGATCTTCTGCGCCCTCCTATTGGGTGGGTCAGAGGGTTTGGCTTTCCACTAGGAACATCGCCCTGAAAGACCCCCCAAGAAAGTTGGTACCTCGTTTCATCGGGCCTTTCCTTGTCATCCGGGTCATCAACCCCTCTGCAGTGCGTCTTCAGCTGCCAGCTTCCATGAGGGTTCATCCGACGTTTCACGTGTCCCAGGTCAAGCCCGTTTCCGTGAGTCCTTTGTGTCCGCCTGCCGACCTTCCGCCGCCTCCTCGTCTCATCGACAACCATCCAGCCTTCACCGTTCGTGCCATTCTGGATGTGCGCCGTCGTGGGAGAGGTTTCCAGTATCTTGTGGACTGGGAGGGTTACGGTCCTGAGGAACGGTCGTGGATCCCTCGCTCTTTTATCCTGGACCCCAGTCTGATCACCGCCTTCTTCAGGGCTCACCCAGAGAAGCGCGTCGGGGCTCCTGGAGGCGCCCCTTGAGGGGGGGGGTACTGTAAGAGTGGCACCTGCTGCAGCCCCAAGATGGCCGCCAATCATCCACAGCTGACGGTCATCCACCTGACGAGTTCCACCTCTACTTAAGGCTGCAGTCGGGTTCTACTCTTCGCTGAAGCATTTTATGCCACACATGGTATTTATGCTTCTAGCCAGTTTGTGAGTACATTTGAGAGAAACTTACCCTGTGCTTGTTGTGTTCTCAGCCCTCGGATTCTCCTGGTTCCAGCTCTCTGCTCGTCGTGCTTTGCCCTCCAGCCACTTGCCTGCCTCACTCGCCCTCTGGGACTCCATCTCAAGGACTTTAGGACACTCTGGAATCATCCTCCTCTTTTCATCCGTAAGGAAACAATAAACAAACAAAAGCAATTACCCTGGAAGAACTTTCTGATCAAACCCATCTGACTGTCCTCTTTTCATCTTCCAGGAAATCCAGAGGACCCTTGTACATTTGTAAATAGATATTCCCCACTGTAAATAAATAAATATGGTTACTTTTGCACCTTTTTGTCTTGTGTCGTTCTGGGTCTCGTTACCAACTGGGTTACCTTTTGAGATCATAACAGTCCTGTTTTTTAATCCATATTTTACCGTTTTTTGTCCACGTAGTTGCTATTTTATTCTGTTTTTTAACATTCTTGCTTCTCGTGCAATCATTCTGTTCTTTCTTGTTAAATGTTCGTTTATATAAACATTCGTTCCCTTTAATTTTTTTGCTTGCATAATTATGTTGTTTCTTTTTTTTCTATTGTTGAACCTTACTACTATTACCGGCTTAGATTGTTTAATTTTACTATGAAGGGTGTGGCATAAAGCAATGTCATCATGACCAACATCAAAGTCTTTTTCCTGTAGGAAAGATACCACTTGGTCTTCAAGTGTCTTCTGCTCTTGAGGCGATGAATCTTCTGTTATCCCTTAATTTTTTGTGACTTTGGTATATGATCGATTTTTTATTTCCAATTCAGTAATTATTAAATTTTCTTGTCTTGAATTTTGTTCTCATTCATCGATCCTTAACTCCAATTCCATTATTTTTTGTCCTTCAAAGTTATTTGGGATTTTAATTGATTAATCTCATCAAACAAGCCCATAAGTTGCTTTTGTTGAGATGTTATTTTCACAAGTTCAGAACTCATGAAGTTTAACGATCTCTTAATTTCTTCAACATCATCAGAGTTTTGCTCACTCAGAGCTTGTTTGTCCCTTTTGGATTTATTTGCCATCTTCACTAAGAGTCGACTCCCTATGTCAATTTTCCACAAAGAAATTTATGAGTGACTAGGCCTGGTCATCGACCCACATTACCAGCAAAGCTGGTCTGAAAGGAGAAGAAACAGACCTCCTCCACTGCCGACCGAGGTCTTCCTCAGCAGCAGCTGCTCCCGCAGATGGAAGGTGGAGAAAAGTCAGCGCCCCCCGGCGTCATCCGCTGACAACAGCCACCTCAACGCCGCTCCAACGCCACATATTTTCAACTCCGCCGAACGACAGCCTGTGCTTGTCCAGAGCCCCCCTCAAACAGCCCCCGGACGGTGGCTGGTAAGCCTCGGATCCAACCTCCAGAGAGCGAAACAGGCCTCTCAGTCCCAACAGTCAACATGGCAGACGCAGACTGCTGGAACTCCCACGCCGCTCCAACTCTGAAAATGGTCCAACGCCGTCGATTCACAACCCCGTCGAACGACGGCCTGCGCTTGTCCAGAGCCTCCCTCGAACAGCCTCCGGACGGTGGCCGGCAAGCTTCAGATCCAACCTCCGGAGAGCAAAACAGGGCTCTCAGTCCCAACAGTCTACAAGGCCGACGCCGACTGCGGGAGCACCGCCCCACCCAGAGGCAGCAAAACAACCGAGGTTAGATTACTGATCGTTACTAATTCATTACTTCAAAATGCGCATCAAGAAACCTTGATGGAAACACGGCTAGTGACTTCTGAAACACATATTTTACTACAAACACAGCAGTTTGTTATCTTAACAGCATCTGTGATTATCTTAAATATTTCTAAACTACTGACTTTTTTTGTCCTCAGTTATTTGCAAAGTGGACACCAAGGATTAAAAGTGGTATCTGTCCTAAGTATACATAGTTCCCATGTGACGTCACATCTGTGGAATTTCCGGTTGGACCCTCCCACAGGGAGGCAGAGAGCAGTAAGAGCGCAGTCTAGTGGATGTCCATTTTTCACGTTGTTTTTTTTTGTTGTTAATTTCTAATTAATTGCAATGGTTACTTTGTGTTGGGTCAGTGGGTGTTCCAGTCGGGTAGACGTTTGGGCAACGCGCAGGTTTCACTTAATCAAAAAAAAAGTAAACGTGAAGGATTTATCTCATCGGAGAAGCTCACTCACAGCAGCTGACTTTTCGGATCTGCTCTGGAAGACGTCGTGCTTTTGGCCGGTAAACAAAATATTCTACATAAATCATTTTGTGAAACAATGTCAGAACAATGTTAGAGTACAACTGTCTGTGTGTTAGAGCTGTTTTTTCTTCATTATTTAGCAACACCGTCTTGCTGTGGTTAGCTTAGCATCTCGCTAACGCGACAACGGCCTCCTCACGGTCTCGCCGGTCCTCCGGGACCGGCGGGGAGACCGCCCCAGTGGGGGAAGGAGGACGGGAGCCAAGTCGTGCGGGCGACGCGTCGGTCCCATGGGACGTGCCCCCGCGGCCGCGACGGATCCACGCCGTCCGACCTGAGCTCCCGCGAGCCTCCGTGCGACGGACCCTCCGCTAACGCGACATGCTAACTTCCAACACGGTAACACTCAAAGTGCTGGTCCTGGTCCGTGTTCAGCCTGGACTGTTTGTGCTGGCTGTGTGTTATTTTAGTTAAACCTTTATTTAGCTGGTTAGATATGATTGAGACAGTTTACACATCTTTTTTGGATTTAAAGCTGTGAAGCTCTGCGCTGTGAAGCCGGTGTGCGCTCCTCGTAGTAATTAAATAATTAATGATATCAGAGTAACTACTTTGTGACAAGTTGTCAGCTTCGTCTGCCATGATTTCTTTCTCCAACTCATTTAACTCTGACCACTGCCAGCCTTGGTGAAGCTAGTAATGTATTTAGCTGTGGTAGCTCGAGTGTGTTTGTCCGCCATTTCTGCCTTTACGAGTGGCAAAAAAACCTGGTATTGCACAATACTCACCACTGTGTGGGAACTATGTATTGGAGTATTTGTCATAAGTACACATACAAGTACTTGAGGCTGCTAAAACAACAGTAGACCCAACTTGGTGTTGCCTTGGCACACTTTTTCTAGTTCTATATTTCAGCTGTTTCTCCTTGAAACACGCCTACTGTTGGTTTGCAGACTCAGAATGTGTTTACATGTAGAATGATCTGCAGTAAACAAGAAGACACAATGCAACAGCTTCAACAGTGCTGTCACTGAAGTGATGCTCCTGTGGATGCATGGGATATGGGATTTAGTGACAGCTGGGGATGTGAAAACTTCTTATCAATAGACATCAGTGCTTAATTTGTAAATCAAACAATGCTGGAACACAAATACTTGGGGGTAAGAGGTGTCAAAGGCTTATTTTGGAATAAAGTTGATTTGATTTCCTGCATTCTGGTGTATTTTCACAGGTTGTTAACCATCGGTATGCTTGTGTAAACCCCAAGGCTCCACCTCAGGCTGTTCATGGCGGCTGGCTGTTCATGGTGGCTGGCTGTTCATGGCGGCTGGCTGTTCATGGCGGCTGGCTGTTCATGGCGGCTGGCTGTTCATGGCGGCTGGCTGTTCATGGCGGCTGGCTGTTCATGGTGGCTGGCTGTTCATGGTGGCTGGCTGTGGGCCTCTCCAGGTAAGACAGCCTGGATAGCTCGGCTCTCAGCCACACCACTCACACCTGCTCCAGTATCTCTACTGCCACTGCCTTCATGTGCTTCAGTTCTCAGTTGTTGTTTTTTTTCACTCATTCAACCTTTATTCATACAGGTTAGTTGTTTAGTTGTACAATGAGAAGGTTTTCTTTTTAAATGAAAGTAAATTGGACGGTCTTATCTACATTTTGATCGCTGTTATTCTGACAAATTGGCACTGTTGTTTTTAAACGTGATGCATGTAAAGAGATTACCCATCAAACATTTATCTCATATTTGTAAAGTTCAAGTTATTATTATTTATTATATTTAATCTTATTATTATTATAGTTATTAGTTTTAATAAATAAATACAAATTATTAATTACCCACTTAAACTGTAAAACTGATTTGCAACTTAGTTGTGCTATTTATTTATATTTTTTGTGTTTTTAATTAAATTGTCCATGACAAAACTTTTAGTGGTGAAGATTTTTGTAAGGGTAGAAGCAGAAACTCTTACTTGAAGTGGCAGCTCTTATTTGATATTAGGGCGCTCGTAAGAGGTTGTTGTATTCAAAATTAGTGTTTAGTTAATTGTTTTCAGATTACATAACCAGTATAGGTTTTAATCATTCAATGCAGTCATATTTGTTCATAACTTCATTATTAGTAATCCTGAGAGTTACCAGATCCAAGCAAACAATTATCGGAACGGACCCGGTCAAAATAATAGAATTCCCGGATTCTGCTCCAGCAGGATCTGGCTCAAATGAAGCCCTGACAGACATGATTTATCATCAAAAGCATAAAACTATGTCACAATGTTCCTAGAATGCTAAAACTGAAAGTTATTCTAATAGCTATTAGAAACAAAGCCAAAATGGAAACTGAAATTGTCGTTCAAAGTCTACAGTGCTGTTTGTGTATAAGATGTGCAAATAAATGAGGTGACACTTTTTCCTGACTCACTACATCTCATTCTAAATTGCGTTGCCAAAAATAAACAAAGTTTCAGCTCGTGTGGTGGCGAGGCGGCGGTGCAGGGACATGAACAGTGGATGGATTGCAGGCAGCGTGGAAGAGCTGTGAAAGAAAAAGCCACGAGAGAGGAAACAGGTGACAGCATGTCCAGTGGACTGAAGGCTGATGGGAGAGAGGCAGGAGGGTGGGGGTGCAGGATGGGGCCCTACCTCTCGTGATCACTGAACTTTGAACCCAAGCCACCATGGCGAGTGGGTGTGGTCGGTGGCAGTGAGGGACTTTAAAGGAACACAAACAACATGCTGGAAACGCTGTACCTTTCAGTGTGCCGTCAGAAAGGGCCCAACACACCCCCGGAACCATTAAATCTAGAGGAATGAAACCGGGTTAGTCAGAAGCAGAAGACAGTACGGAAAGGAAGGATGGCTGAGAGAAAGAAGAGAGTTAAAGAGAAAGAAAGAGGGAAAGAGGGATGGAGTAAGGCCAGAAGGAAGCGTTAAGATTTAGCTGGCGTTGTGTTCCTACATGATATCTTTCCAGTTATTCTGAGTCCAGGTTTGTACATTAATAATTTGGATTAGGAAGAAGGAAGTGGCTGATTCAATAACCAGTTTTCAAAAAGCGTAGACACTGAACCGTTAGCTAACTTGTTGCACAAACAACCTTCCCCGTTTGTCTCAGACCAGCTCATGACCGAAATGTAACCTTTTTGTCAGCACATGTATATAAAAAAAAACTACCAAAATAAAAACAGTCCCTGGAAAAAAAAAAAAAAACTCCAAGACGAAACAAGATATTTTAAAAAACAAAAATCAGCAAGAAAAATAAAAATCTAAACATAAAAATTCAAAAGTTGAAATGTCCTGGACCCACTGGTGCAAAGTGTGAACGAGTTTATTGTGTGTGAGAGGAGAGTTTTTCAGCTGGCCTGCTCTAAAAGAAAGAGCATTTTAATCTGTATTTCTCAAAATAAATAAAACAACAGCAGTGCTGTTTATCAGCTAAACTTAATTAAAAAAAAAATCAGTTCTTAAAATCAAAGTCAAAGAACTTTAAGAAACTTTGTCTCCACTGCTCCTTTTACAATATAACATACTGTATAAATCTGCCTTAAAAAGTTGTAGGAAGTAAAATTAAAAAGGCTATAAAATAAAATATAAAATAATAATATAAAATGTTTGCACTAATGTTTTGGAGTTCAGGAAGCAGTGGAAAGAGTCAAAATCAAAACAAGCATTTTGTCATAAACTCCTATACAGCCACAGGGGAGAGACTGGGGGAACAGGTGGGAAATTAGCTTTAACTCCTACAACCGTCACCTTTCACCATCTCAGATCGTAGCCAGAGTATAACTCTTCCTTCCACATTTTGATTTAACCCTTCCCCCGCGGCTGTACTAAAAAAAACATGCAGAAGAGGCGAAGGGAGAAGAATCACCATATTTTCCATTATGCCGTTAAAAACACCAACATCTTCCCCTCGCTCTAGCTCTACGTATCGACTAACATGCAAGCCCTTGTACTTCAGCACCCACTGGGCATGCTCCAATGGGCCGTCCCAAGCGCAGCATCTACGGTAGACCAGGCAAGGTTACTGAGGTGGGAAAGTAATTCTGGGTAACTCTGGAGGTCAACTGTTCTAACGCTGTAAACTCTCAGTTCTGGGACCTTTTCTCAACACCCAGCAAGGTAAGTTTTAGTCTGGGGTTGAAGAAGAGCACCCAAAGTCTGTAGTCTAAAGAGCAGAACACATGACCACCAGACAATGATGTAAACTATCCTGACGGCCTCTACGAATAAAGGAAGAGGCTTATCAAGAGAAAAGGAAGGTTCTACCGCAGAGTAGCATCTATATTTGGCACTAGCTTGCTTATTGCATTCTTCTGGAGTTGGCCAAACCAAATTAAAAAGCAAAAATATAAAGAATAGGCTCAAGCTTAAATCAAGCAGGACTCAGAAAGATGTGGAAAGACTACCGACCAGCAAGCTCCTTCTCCTTACTCCGTCTCTTTTTCTCCATTCGTTTCAGTCTCTTCTCCTCCCTGAGCTTGGCCTCCTCGGCCTCCTGGTGCCGCCGACACTTGTGGAAGTTCTCCACCACCACGCCCACAAACATGTTGAGGACGAAAAAGGCAACGATCAAGAGGAAGGAGATGAAGTAAAGCAGCATCCATGGGTTGTGGTTCATTTTAGGCTGAAAACACAAAAGAACAAAAACTATTTTAGATCTTCAGAAGCTCCAGGACAGCTAACACAACCGTAACTTTACATTTGACTTAGCTATTGTCATGAGAATAAACACTTAATGCATGCAAATTTAAATACACTTACTTGTTGATTAACTCCTACAGCATCAAGTCCATCGTACATGATATCCACCCATCCATCTTTTGAGGCCAACACAAAGAGAGACATCAACGCCTGGAAGAGAAATGTAAGAGGGAGTTTTTTTTTCGGCTTCTCCCTTCGTTAGGGGTCACCACAGCGAACTAGTCGCATGAAGACTTGGCAATTGTTTTTCCACCGGATGCCCTTCCTGACACAACCACAGACCACCGAGCTACCACAGCCCTATGTGTGGAGCAGAGAGCTGATATCTAGGGTTCTCGGGGGAGCAGATGGTGTGGGTTAAGGGCCTTGCTCAAGGGCCCAGAGTGGGGCAGATGAGGGTGGAGACAAGTGTGACCGCTTCACTTACCCCACCCACATTTTTGATGTTGGTACCGGTGCTTGAACCGGCGATCTTCCAATCACAAGCTCACCTTCTTAACCTCTGTGCCACCACTCCCACAGAAATGTAAGAGTGAGTAAATCATACAATAAGTGCAGTCGTGAAAAAAGGTACAAGGAGATACACCAACACTTAATCCTTAACATAACATGGAATTCAACCTTAGTCAATCAGATCTTCTAAACAACCTCAAATGACAACAATGCTAGCCTTACCAGTAGCCTAGCAATACAGAGAAGGCATGGCCCACTCTCTTTTATAATACTTTAACATTATTTGGTTTGTTGGTATTAAAATCAGGCAGTATGGTGGCTCAGATGGTAGAGCTGTTGCCTCTCAGTTAGAAGGTTGCCGGTTCAAATCCCAGCCTGGGACATTTCTGGGTGGAGTTTGCATGTTCTCTCAATGCTGGTGGGTTTTCTCCGGGTACTCCGGTTTCATTCATTCATTCAACCTTTATTTAAACAGATAAGTCACATTGAGCCTCGAAGACTCATTTACAAGTGAGATCTGTTGGACAGACAATAAAAAGTGGTGAAAAATGACACATAGGGTTTGGAGACAAAAAAAAATCTGAACACATTTTTGACCTCTGTTTGATGGTCAAAAATCTGGTAATGAAAAAAAATCTTGCACATAATGATGCCGACATTATGCGGGGTGGGGTGGGGGGTGGAGTACTCAAAGGCGGTTGAGCAGCCAGCTCATAGAAAGGCACTGCAGAGTTCAGATAAAAAACACTCAGTTCGTATACAGTAGTTCCCTCTGTAGATATATGTGCATACTCGGGGGAGGGAGGGGGGCTGCCGAGGACGGCCGGAGGTGAATCCAGAGTCCTGAAATGATGACAGAATGTTTATTCAGCTGGGCTCCTCTGAAAAGTCCATGGATTTCCTCAGTAGCAGGTTTGGGAGGGTGAGAGCATCAGGTTTACAAAACTTCTCAGACGTGCTGAGATAAGACAGCCTATCAAGGCCAGTCGGGGAGCCAAATGTCAGATATACACGATTGTTTTGGGAACAGGCAGAACTTTAATGACATCTACCTTCAGTCTGTGTCCACTCGCTTCCAAAATGTCCAAATTAAAATGACCATACCAATGGAACGTGCCTGAAAAAATCCCAGAGATCAATCCATTCAGCCAAAAAGTCTGGGTTTTTGAGACATGAACCAAGACATCATGTAAGGCAGGCAGCCTGACCAGGTCCAGATTTGCTGCTGACGTCTCCCTTTTGTGTTGATAGACCAGGAACCAGCCAAATACAAAAAGCAGGAACCAGTTATCATAAATCCAATTAAATATGCGTCCTTAAGATCCACAGATGACAGCAGAGATAGACACATCATCAAGTCTTCCAAGTCGATGAGATATCCAGCTGTGTGCATGCCAACAGGACAAATCGTTTTCTTTTTGAAGAAATGTTATCAGTTGTGTTGAGGGACCAACTGACAAAATTGAAGTCCATAGTAATGATTCTGAAGATTTTGAAGAAGAGAGGCTCTCAGACAGTTTCACAGACAAGACAAAGCAAAGCGGAGACCGAGAGGAGACGTCCGCCCTTGAGAAGAGCAAGTGTTGAATGAGATACAACAAAACTTAATCCTTCCACAGAACAAAAACACACATGTTCAATTCAATTCAATTCAAAAATACTTTATTAATCTCTGAGAGAAATTAAACGTTGTTATAACTCATACTGGTTTCATTAAAGAGTTGATGCTGATGGCTGTGGGCAGGAAGGATCTCTTGTAGCGGTCTGTCCTACAATGCCTCTGAAGAAGCCTCTGACTGAAGACACTGTTATTGTATGACAGTCCAACAGGGAGTGAGAATGAGTTGGACAGTCTGATGAAGAGAATGCTGAGGGTTGTCTATAATTTTCTTAATTTTTTGAAGAATCCTTCTTTGTCCAAAGTTTCCAGAGGAGTCCCCAGAACTGAGCCAGCCTTCTTTATGAGCTTGTTGATTTTTTTTGTCACTTGCTCTGGTGTTGCTACCTCAGCAGATGGTGGCAGAAGATATAGTGTTCTCTACAACAGACTTGTAGAATATATGGAACATTTTGCTGCAAATATTGAAGGACTTCAGCTTCCTCAAGAAGTTCAGTCTGCTCTGTCCCTTCTTGTAGACGCTTGCTTCACTGTTGCATTTCCAGTACAGTCTGTTGGCCAGGTGAACCCCCAAGGTATTTGTACTTCTCCACCACCTCCACTTCTTCTCCCATGATGGAAATAGGGTTGAATCTGTCCCTGTTTCTCCTGAACTCTACATTTATCTCCTTTGTTTTGTTCACATTCAAGATGAGATAATTGTTTCCACACCATGCCACAAAGCGGTCCACCAGTTCCCTGTACTCAGCTTCTTGTCCATCTCTGATACACCCGACCACTGCAGAGTCATATGAATATTTCTGCAGATGACAGGAGTCTGTTTTGTACTGGAAATCTGAGGTGTACAGAGTGAAAAGGAATGGTGAGAGTACAGAGCACCACAGGGGGCTTCTGAGCTACTGACCACCTGGATAGACACACAACCCTTCAGTCTCACAATCTGTGGTCTGTTTGTCAGGAAGTCTTATCCAGGTGATTGTTGAGGCCTCCACCTGAGTTTTCTAGAGTTTCTGACAAATCAAATCAGGCTGAAATAGGTTGAATGCACTAGAGAAATCTCACAGTGCTGTCTGTCTTTTCTAGATGACAGTGAGTTTGCTGAAGCAGGTGTATGATGGCATATTCAACTCCAAGTCCAGGCCAATAAGCAAACTGCAGTGGGGCCTGATGTGCTTGTTTGTTTAGTCAGGTGGACCAACAGAAGTCTCTCTAGGACCTTCATGATGTGGGATGTCAGGGCAACTGGTCTATAGTCATTGAGGACTGATGGGTCAGGTTTCTTTGGTACTGGAACAAGGCAGGATGTTTTCCACAACACTAGAAACTTCTCCTGGTTCAGGCTAAGGTTTAAGAGGTGCTGCAGAATCCCACAGAGCTGCTCTGCACAGACCTTCAGGACTCTGGGACTGACACCATCTGGTAGGGGTTGAACGAGTACATAATTTTAAAACTCGACATTAACATAATAATACTCGAGTAGTGGCCGAGTAGTTGATGATGTCATAGGATCTCAAGATGCAAAAAATAATTAACTAATTAAAACCACAAAAAAAATATAAATTATTATTTACAAAAAAAGACCAACAAAACATTGGGAGCATATATTATGCTCCTACCATTTATCTTACAGCAAATAAGTCACAGGAAACCCCAAACTGTTGGTTATTATTATTAAGTTGCAAAAGTGAAAAATGTACGGCACGTCAAAAACAAAATTTAAAACAGTGGGGTGATTGACCACCCCGCACCACCGCCTGTGGTGCTGCACATTAGGTTTAGTTTTAGAGATTAATATATATTCGAGATTAATAGGTTTTTGTAGGTTTAGAGATTTATATTTTTTGCCTTTTATTTGTGAAACAACGTCCGAGGAAGCTGGTTCTGGTTCGGTCATTGGACCCAGTGTTGCACCATATTCTGTGACCTACAACAGTTCATGCAACACCGCCCCCTATGGTCACAATACACGGTGGTCACAGAATATGGTGCAACATCGGTTCGCAACGCGCTCCAAACAGGAAGTTGTTTCATTTTCTATTCTGTAACAGCAACGTGATGACGTCACTACGACTACTCGACTTGCAATTAAAAAACTCGATAGAGGTCCAAGTAATTGATCTGTCGATTACTCGAGTAGTATGTTAAAGCCCTACCATTTGGACCTACAGCCTTATTCTGGTTCAGTCTCTCCAGCTGCTTCCTCACATGACTCCTAGAGATGCAGATGGGGGAGGCAAAGGAGGTACCAGCATCTTCTGATTTGGTTGAATAAGACAAACATTTAGAAAAAGAAGGGTCCATGACTGAGGTGGTAGATACAATATTTGAGGTTTGACAGGACAGCCTTGGGTCAAAGGAGGGTGTCTGTTTGGCTTGTGACAAGATAGGAGGAGGCTGAGCTTGTTCCTGAACTGAACCTATTGAAGAATGTTCAGTTCATTGGCTTTGTCCAGGCTTCCATCCTTCTGATCCTCCTTCTGCTTGAAGCCTGTGATCTTTTTCATCCCTAACCGCACCTCTCTGATTTTGTTCTGATGGAGCTTGCTCTCCAGCTTCTTCTTGTACACCTTGCTGTTTCTGATCTTGACTTTTAGTTTCTTCTGTGTACTCCTTAATAATTCCCTGTCTCCCTCCATGAAGGCTCTTTTTTCTGGTTTATCAGTTCCTTCAAGTCAGTGGTGATCCAGGGTTTGTTTTTAATGGGGAAGCATCTCACTGTTCTGGTGGGGATTATGTTGTTTACACAGAAGTTTATATAGTCGGTCACACACTCAGTCATGGCATTGATGTCCTCTCATGTGGCTGGCACAGTGCATACCATTCTGTGGCCTCAAAACAACCCAGCAGGGCTTCTTCAGCTTCTGTTGACCATTTTCTCACTGTTCTCTTTATTACAGGTTGCCTCTGAACAAGGGGTTTGTATTTTGAGCAGAGAAACACAAGATTGTGATCTGATGACAAGATGGCGGCGCGTGCAAAGGCTGCGGCTTCTCTCTCTCCCGACAACACGGTGTTTTCGTCTTCTTTGTCCTGTATGCCGCAATGTGCCGGCACGTCTTCGTCATGTTTACGTGTTCAAGAACGCAAGTATAGCCGTGAGTTCCTGCTTGATGTCGGAAAAACCGCTCATTTGGGAATAAACAGTGACCTCCAGGAGAAGCTACATGAGCTCGAACAGAAGCTGAACGAGTTTCGTGACTGCGGCCTGCTCTGGAAGCCAGCCCCGAGCCTCAATTCATCGCGCCCGCCGTGGGAGCGCCACAAGCGGCTGGACAGTAAGCGGAAGCCAGCCCTGAGCCTCCCTTCTTCGCGGCCGCCGTGGAAGCGCCACAAGCGGCTGGACAGAAAGCGGAAGCCAGCCCTGAGCCTCCCTTCATCGCGCCCGCCGTGGAAACGCCACAAGCGGCGTGACAGAAAACAGAAGCGGGGTAAACGCGGAGGTGTCAGAGCTAGGCTAGCAGCTAGCCCACACAAACCGGCGATCCCATCCATGGTTTTGGCTAACGTGCGCTCCCTGGACAACAAACTGGATTATATACGCCTGCTACGAACGACACAAAAGACTGTGAGAGACTGCTGTGTGTTTGTATTCACGGAAACGTGGCTCAACAACAACGTTCCGGACCATGCTGTCCAGCTAGGGGAGCTAACATGCTACAGAGCGGACCGAACCCCCGAGGGAGGTAAGACAAGGGGAGGGGGGCTCTGTGTTTACATCAACAAAGCATGGTGCCTGGATGCTGCTGTGGTCTACAAACACTGCTCACATTTAGTGGAGTTCATGACTATTAAATGCAGACCGTTTTATTTACCGAGGGAGTTTACAGCTGTTTTGATTGTTGCTGTATATATCCCTCCAAGCTCCAACAGCAAAGTTAGAAGTGAGGCTTTGAATGAACTATATCTGCACATCAGTGAGCAACAAACAGCCCATCCTGATGCTTTTCTCATCACGGCTGGTGATTTCAACCATGCAGATTTAAAGAGTGTATTTCCAAAAACATACAGAAACATAAACTTTGCAACAAGAGGAAACAACACACTGGACCAAGTTTACACCACCATGAAAAATGCCTACAGAGCCCTCCCCCTCCCCCACATTGGTGCTTCTGACCATATCTGTGTTATGCTAAAGCCAGCATACAGGCCGCTGGTGAAAGTCACAAAACCAGTCCGCAAGCAGATACGAGTGTGGCCAGAGGGGTCTTCAGAGGCACTCCAGGACTGTTTTGACACCACAGATTGGGGTATGTTCAAAGAAGCTGCTACCACAAACAACAACACATGTCTCCAGGAGTACTCAGACACTGTATGTTCATACATCGCCAAGTGCATTGATGATGTTACCAACCTCAAAACCATCACTGTTCGGGCTAATCAGAAGCCATGGCTGACAGCTGAGGTTCACAGACTCCTGAAAGCCAGGAATGCTGCCTTCAAAGCCGGAGATCAGGAGGGCCTGAAGGCAGCCAAAAAGAACCTGACCCAGGGCATCAGTGAGGCCAAGAAGCAGTATTCCAAGAAAATAGCTCACCGTTTCAAGGACAGCAAGGATACACGCAGTCTGTGGCAGGGAATACAGACCATCACAGACTACAAACCCCCCCCCCCAGACCTGTGACAGCTCAACCTCTACGCTGAATGAACTGAATGAGTTCTTCGCTCGGTTTGAGGCAAGTAACAGCACACCTGCACATAAATTCCCCCCCTCTCCTGATGGCCAGGTGCTGGCGCTGTCCTCAGACAGCGTAAGGCGATCATTCATCAAGATTAACGCCCGGAAGGCCTCTGGTCCTGACAACATACCTGGTCGTGTGCTGAAGGACTGTGCAGGGGAACTCGCAGCGGTCTTCACGGACATCTTTAACATCTCACTGAGCCAGGCCATCGTCCCCACCTGTTTCAAAGCCACCACCATCATCCCTGTCCCAAAGAAGGCAACGCCCGCATGCCTCAATGACTATCGCCCAGTAGCACTCACCCCCATCCTGATGAAGTGCTTTGAACGGCTAGTCATGAAAAGCATCACATCTGTCCTCCCTGCCTCCCTGGATCCCTTCCAATTTGCATACCGACCTAATCGCTCAACCGACGATGCCATCTCCTCTGCCCTCCACACAGCTCTCACACATCTGGACACGAAGGACTCTTATGTTAGAATGCTGTTCATCGACTTCAGCTCGGCATTCAACACCATCATCCCCCAACAGCTCATCCATAAACTGGACAGTCTGGGGCTGAACACCTCAATGTGTAACTGGCTGCTAGACTTCCTGACCGGGAGACCACAGACAGTACGGATCGGGAGTAACACATCTAGCACCATCACATTGAACACAGGGGCCCCACAAGGATGTGTGCTGAGCCCCCTTCTATTCACCCTGCTAACACACGACTGCACACCATCGTACAGCTCCAACCACTTCATCAAGTTTGCGGACGACACAACAGTGGTAGGTCTCATCAGCAACAACGATGAGACGGACTACAGGAACGAGGTGAGCCGCTTGGCCTTGTGGTGCGGACACAACAATCTCACTCTCAACGTGGAGAAGACAAAGGAGATTGTCGTGGACTTCAGGAAGAGGGATGCACAACATGCCCCTCTGACCATCAACAGCACCGCAGTGGAGAGAGTGGACAGCACCAAGTTCCTGGGAGTGCACGTCTCAAAGGACCTGTCCTGGAGCAGGAACACTGCAGCACTGGCGAAGAAGGCTCACCAGCGCCTCTACTTTCTCCGCAAGCTGAAAAGGGCTGGAGCTTCAACCTCCATCATGTGCACCTTCTACAGAGGTGCCATAGAAAGTGTCCTGACCAGCTGCATCACTGTGTGGTTTGGTGCATGCACTGCATCCTGCCGCAAGAGCCTCCAGCGCATCGTGAAAGCAGCTGAGAAGATCGTCGGCACCTCCTTGCCCTCACTGCAGGACTTACACAGCAAACGCCTCACTCGGAAAGCCCACCGCATGGCAGGTGATCCCACACACCCACTACACAGCCGCTTTAGACTGCTGCCATCAGGGAGGAGACTGAGGAGTCTCCAGGCTCGAACCAGCAGACTGAGAGACAGCTCTGTTCATCAGGCAGTCAGAATGCTAAACACTCTGCCTGCTCTGCCTCCCCTCCCATTTGAACTGCCTTAACACAAAAAACTTTCTCACACATTACCACTCAACACAAAGTTTTTAACACTGGACTCTGTGTCATCAAACGGGTTATTCACTAAACTCTCGGTCATGTGTTCATTCAGTTTGCACTACTTCTCATATTTGCACTAATGTTTGTATTACATTACTGCCTATAGTCATACTACTGTTTACATTCACTGTTTACATTTATTAATACTGTTTACATTTATTACTACTGCTTTACATTTATTACTACTGTTTACATTTACACTACTTTTATCTACACTACTGCAGATACATATACAGCATTCTCTGACTAGCCTTATCTAAGGATGCCAAATGTGCCTTATGTGCCTTACTTCATATGCCACTTTGCCTCTATACCAACATCAACTACCTCATACATATACTGTGTACATCAACTTATATGCTGCTGTGCCACTCTTTGCAAATGTCAACGCTAGAAACTTCAGTTTATTTTATAGATTTACGTTTTTATACTTTTCATACTACTATGCAAAAACTCAGGACAGTATTACACTTTTATTATTTCATTTTATGCTTATGTTCATTGGGTGTTTTAGTGTTTAGTGTTTCAGTGTTGGTGTAAATTTTCATACTTTTATACTATTATGAAAAAACTCAGGACAGTATCACACTTTTTTACTATTTTATGCTTATGTTTATTAAATGTTTTAGTGTTTAGTGTTTAGATGGTTACTGTTGCACCGAGGGACTGAGAGAAACGCAATTTCGGTCCTGTGTATGTCCTGTACATATTGCAGTTCTGACAATAAAGTTGACTTTGACTTTGACTTTGATTTGCCAAGAGCGGGTCTTGCTTTTCTTGCTTTAGTGATGTATGAATCCTTGACATTTGCATAAAACAAGTCCAGCGTTTTGTTATCTCAGGTAGAGCAGCTGACAAACTGTTGAAATGTCAGAAGTGTAGCAGAGAGTAATGCCTGGTCCCCACTGCACAACTCGAAACGCGCCTGCCGTCCCCTTTTGGCCGCTTGTCAGGGTCCCACCAAACCACTGAAGACCGTCTGATGACGTACACTAGGGGGTAGCAGGGAGGAGGGGTCTAGCTCGTCTTCCGGGTTCAGTTGTTGTGTTAACTGCACCTCGGACGGTCTTTGATGAGATTAAAACGTTTTTTTATGTTTGGGGTGATCTACACTGGAGAGAACAGCAGCCTGTCAGCAGCAACTGTAAAAATGCCACGTTTATTACCGGAGTTTGGTTCCAATTCATGGAGGGTCGATCCGGTAAGTTTAAAAAGTCCAAAAAAAGTCCCGTTGTGGTTGTGTAATCAGATAGCAGAGGCTCTCCCGACTGTTTGCCGGATGCGTCGAGCCTCCAGAGATCAACATTTGGGACGTCGGCGGCTCGACGGCTAGGTTGCTTTGGACGCGCGCGTGCCCGCGAAGGGAACTTCGGCTGCCGCCGCGCCGCTTCGATCACTCGAATGGCGCCGCTTCCCTGGTCGCCGTGACTCCACGCGTCTCCTCATAGACTTTGAATGTAAACCGGCAGCTTCAGCCACCCGAAATCGGGGCATTGGGTACCAGGCATAAGACATGATTAAAATCCCCAGATATTGCAATAAACACACTAGGGTGTTGTGTCTGTAGCTTAGTGTAGTGGGCCTACCCAGGGTCAAATTAAGGTTTTTGAACTGTCCAGTGATGACCTTTACTGACCTCTCAGTAAAGCAAGACATTTACTACAAAATCATTCATTTAGCTATAATCTGATAACATAGTCACCAATAAGAGACTATTTCTATCTTTGATTTTAGGCTGATGTGATCAAAAGAATAACTTTTGTCATTTTCATGATGTGTGCTTTTAAGCTGTGTTATTCTGTGAGAGTTAAACTGTGTTTCACTGCTGTGTCAAAGGTGCAATCTCGGGTCACAGAGACTTCTTTTAATTTTGTTAATTCAAATGTTATCAAATGAATAATTTTATTTGTAAGAGCATCAGTACATTTTAATGTCAGATAAATCAAATACTCTGCTTAATTCAAAATGTTGTACATGGAGGATTTCTCCTCTCCTCTCGAACTTGCATGTGAAGATAAAAGGAACACTTTATCTCATTCATTTTAGCTTGAGCTCAGGACAATCTAGACACCCAAAGACTTTTGTTTTTGTCCTATTTAATAATCAAGCTATTATCATTAATAGGTCCCATATGTGATGCTTAATGACGTTGTTTTAATCAAACCAACAGTATTTTGTTAAAGTGTTAAAGCAAAGGAATCAGTTTTATGATAAAATGCTGACATCTGAAACTAACACTTTATCTTTCTGACAAACTAATCTTTTGACCCCCTTTCAACATGTTGATGTCATCCTCACATCAACTTATGATGCCATTCGGCCAATCAGAAAGAACACATTTTCTGGGTCACGTCTCAGTTAAAACCTTCACATCTTACTTTCTCTTAGGAAGTTTGCTGAGGTCCTCAACCTATGAGGTTCCCCAAAGAACTGATGATCGTCTGGTCACACGCTAATGACATGTCATTCAGTTAAAGACTTATAACATGCCAGTTATAAGCCATTTCAACAGTGAAAAGCTCTCTTTTATTGACATTCCTTTAAGGAACGTCTTATCTTGAAAACAGCACCAGGAGCTGCCGTTACTTCGGTTCGAGTCAAGGCGCACGTCTGGAGACGCTGAGAATGGTAAACGAACTGACCAAACTGGACCGAGGGAGACTGACCATCTTCACGAGGTAACAAGTCGTCAAATGCTTTGCCAAGGGTACCAACGTGTAGCTTTAATCGGCCGGAGAACTGCCATGTTTCTGGTTAAAACACATCAAGATAACTCCCTGACTCTTAACTTTTCTTCCTCCATAAATTTCTCCTCCTAAATCTTTCCCTCTCTATCTAAGCTGGAAACTATTTTAAGCTGAAATGCCCACAGACTAAATATGTTAACATCCAATATTTATGTCTGTTGTGTTAAATTTAAGTTTGCTGACGTATTAATTTGAAAGAAAGTGAAATCATGTCAATCAAGTGTAATGGTGTTAATTTAGTTGATTTATTTTAAATAAATGATAGTGTCTCTTTGACATATCAAACTAAGTTAACGTCTTTGTCACTTAATGGCTTTGTGTATTTATCCATCATAAAGATCACAGAAATATTGGGTAAACTGAAAAAGAACAGAATCCGTGAATTTACTATTCAATCTGAATAAGTAGATTAATTAAGGATAAAGAGGTCAGTATTAATATTGACCTCCTCATAATTCTTACATCTGGTGGCCTTCGTACGTGGTTCTGAAAGTTTATTGATATCTGTGGTCTCTCATGAACTGTAACGTCATGTTTGCATAAGAGGATCCAAGTTTTAAACTCTGAGGATAATGATTTTGGCTGGAAGTGTTCAAAGCAGGCAGATTCTGCATGTTTTTATCATTTGAAGCTGTGAGATTGTTATTGTTTCATCTCTGTTAGACGCTGTTGGAAGCATTCAGGTGAAGTTTTGTCAGCCGTGGTCTGTGGTGGTTCTGGTCCTGTTTCGGTCCAGTTCACGCAGACTCCTGTACAACGCTTTGTTTGACCGCCGAGTCAGAAGCCTGAAAGCTAATTTAACATCTACAAGATTGCTGTTGTGGCATTTTACATGTTAGAGCAGGTCATAGAAGCATATTACTGTAGAACGTAGTCGGATAGTGGTTCTGTTCAGACCCAAGTTTCTGCTCCACGACGAAGTGGACCGGAACCGACCTTTACGCGCTCCGAGTGAGTCCGTGTTTGTTCAACAGCTGCAGTGCTGTGTTACTGAGCGTAACTACGTTGGCCTGTCTAGGTGTGTTCGCCGCATGTTTCAGAATTTTGGAAAGTTAATTTGTAGCGTTTGAGTTGTTTTAAGAGTCTATAAGTTGTAGTCCGCTGTGTTGAGCTAACGTTAGAGCTACGTGTCCAAGTACACGTTTGTTTATGAGCTGTGATTGGATGAAACGAGAGCTGGGAGCTGTCAATCACTCGTAGCGAACGCTGATTCGCTGTAGTGGGAACGCACGCCGTTGCGACCAACCCACTTTGTCGTCATTTCCGGTACTTCATTGGTCGAAGGTTAGAAAACTACATTTACCATGGTTGCTTGGGAAAAGGACTACAAGCACTGTGATTGATTGGTTGACGTCACGTATCTGTGTAGCGAGCTCCGCCTCGCTCAGCACAGCAGAGCTGGTGACGCGCTGCGTCGACCCGCCTATTTGTGTCGTCATTTCCTGGTGCACTTTGAGTGACGAACAGTCACGTTCACAAAAAACATCATAAAAAGTCAGCATTTTATGGTGAGTTACCAGCTTTTAATTTTGTTCTGTACACAAACAATAGCTCCTGTTTATTTTAAATAAAATATTTAGAATAACAGAGGTACGGACAAACATTTTTGCTTATTTTAAATACAAAGAATTTAAAATAACAAACAAAAGTACAGTTTTCACTCCAGATAACTGAAATTTTTTTTCCTTTCTCTTCCTTTCTCTGACACATCATCTTCCACAGTTGTCCTGTGCACATTTAAACTTTCCTGTTTATTTCAAATAGTGAAAAGTTTAGAATAACGAATACAGAACATCTTTTATTTTGATTTTCACTGAAAATCCAGATAAAAGATGGCAGGCACAGAGGGTGAGACCCCTGACACCTCTGATACAGGGCAGCCTGTGCCACCTCAAGGCCACGACCCGACCAAAGCAGATTGGATCGAATGTGCCTTATTTTCACTCACAGGGCCCATCACAAACTACCATGAAGAGACACAGTTGATGGAGGAAGCAGATGTGGACAGTGCATTAAAAACTGTAACAGCTGGAACCACAACGGCTGAAAAGAAAGCAGACAGAGATAAACGTTTGGCTAAATTAAGCCTTCTGTTAAAGGCCAAGCTAGACTTTGAAACTGCTGTACGCCGGGCTGTCTCTACATCATGTTTAACAGCACAAAGGGAGGTTGCCACTTTACAGCAGGAGGTAAAGAGTTTAACACAGTCGAGTATTGGCAGCGCTGAACAAACGCGTAGTCTCTACGAAGAATGCAGAGTGTTAAAAAGGGATTTTGACCAATCACAAGATGATTTGGAAAAATGTGTGGTGGAGAAGGATACGTATTACCATCAATACAAGTCGCTTCAGGCGGATTGTGGGGAGGCACGAGACGCGCTGGAAAAATGCACGGACACCCTGGAATCATTATCACTACGGTACACAAGGCTGCAAGAAGATTATAGAAAATCACAAGAACAGCACATGATGTTACAACGTGAAAATGATGGGTTAAAAGTCCAACTGAATAGTTGTAAAATAGAGCGTGCATCAGCAATGAACAAACTCTTTGAAGAAGAGAGAAAATGTTTGGGTCTCATGAGTAAACACCTTGAGAACTCACCGCCTCCGCTGCCTCCTCCCATACCTGATGACCTACTCCCTCCTCCACCGCCCCCGCCCATGCCAGATGCACTACTCCCTCCAACACCACCGCGCCGTCCCTTAGGGCCTCTAAAACCGACAATCCCACCGGATGCGCCGGTGGGTGGATCTGATAATAACCCACAAATACCTCTATCAATGGCTGAACTACGGAATATGGCGAAAAGCATTCAAACCTTCGCCCCTGGCCCAATGGGCTCACACGAAACCAAGATCTATCTCGAGGACCTTGATTTCCAGCTTCAACGCTTCCCAGAAGCTACAGATGATGATAGAATCTGTCTGTTAAGGTTAACATCGGACAGGACGGTGCATGCTTTTATGAAGCGTCAACGAGAAGCAGTGATGAAAGACTACAGTCTTCTCTGTGCTGCGCTGATAAAGGAGTTTTCTCCTTGCACGGGGCCCGATGGCATCATAACAGCAGCTAACATCAAGCAAGGTAGGAATGAACACCCAAGGTCATATTATGACCGAATATTCCGTGCCTATTTCGGGGACAGATGCGAACCTGAAATGGAGGAGGAGGTAGGGTTTAAGTATATTTTCAGCCAAAACCTCTGCCCTGACATAAGAGAGAAAGTACATGTCAGCGCAAACTATAAACGGAGGTCCATCGAAGACATAAGAGAGTGCGCGATAGATGTTTTTACAGGTCGCTCACCAAACAAGACACCCTTTGAAGTGTGTCCTGGTGAAAAGGTCAAATACCAATCGCTAGACCTTGAAGGAGCAAGAGCGCCAGCTCACTCTTTTAAGGAAGCCGAGAATAAGCAAAATTTCCAACCTGACAGACCGCAAAATGAAGGTGTCCGCTGGAACAAAGACCAAAAGGGGTCCAGAGACCCTAAGTGGTACAGGCCGCATCAAGAGGAAGAGCCCCATCAAAAAAGGAGGGCTTTCCAAAAGAAAAAGAAATATGGGTCCCAAGGAGACTCATATGAAAGAGGGTGGTCCCAGAGAGGACCCCCGAGCAATGCGCCAGCTCCTGCACCTCAAACTGAACAGTCTGGGGCGAGGAAAAACCCACAGAAGTTCCAGAAAAAAGGCCCTAAACCTCTGTCTTCAGAAGAGATGGAGAACATACGTCGGTTGTTAGAAAGTTTGAAAAAAACAAACAAGGAAAACAAACCTGGTGTGATGTGTAGCACTATCATTGATAGTGACTCAGAACACACAAATAACAGCAATGCCACGATTGCTGACAGTCACCAAGATACTGATGGTCAGGATGCTGACAATCAGGGTATAGACAGTCAACAAGATGTTGACTGTAACCATGACATCATTGTTACAGAGTCCGAGAGCCCCTCATCAGAAAAAGGGGGGGAAAGCGCACTCACCAAAGACAATGACTCGTCACAGACCGATCACTCAGACCCATGTGTGACTGCACTACCAGTACAGGTGAATGAAATTCACACAGACAGTGGTAGACGTAACAAACGTCGGAAAAAACCTGATAGGTTCCTGTGTAACATTATCAGGAAGGGGCCCGCTAAGAAGGCTTACCTGTCAATCACTTTAGAAGGGGTCCTCACAGAAGAGGCCCTCCTGGATGGTGGGGCTGACATAACCATTATGTCTCCCACACTGTTGAAGGAGCTAAGGATAGCCGCTAGCGGGGTTGACAGGGAAATACCCCTCAAAGAATGTGCTGTAGTACTGCAGGGACTCTCAGAGACGAGAACAACCCTTACAGCTATAGCCATGGTTCATATGCAGATTGGTGAAATGACGCTATACCACCCGGTACACGTGTCCACCGTTGACTCATTCCCATTTTTGGTTGGCCAAGACTTTATAAACCGCTTTGACGCGATTATAGATTATGGCGATCAAACAATGTGGACCAGAGTGAGCCAACCACTGCCGATCGATATGCCTACACATGGTGACACTGACTGTTTAACAGCAGGTACCGCGGAAGGCACAAAGGGGTCCTCCAACGAGAGCACAATCCCGGTAAGTGAACCTTCAGCAACAGGTGAGGCAGAAAAGGCCCAACAAGAGAGCCTCCTCTGCGAGCTGAAACAGTCAGCACTCACTGAACACTACCTACCACAGGTAGTCAAAGGTGTTGAGATCCAAGGATCCCACACCGATGATGCTGTTTTGTCTCCTTGGACGGAGAAATCAGCGATCAGCCAAGCTTTCTATGGAACCTTGGTTAAAAAACAGTTGGGTCTAGAAATGAACAAAAAGGCTTTCCGCTTTTCGTTAGACCCCAACGACAAACAGGTAATGACCGCAATAGGGATCATTGACCTGAAACTAATCTGGAACCAACGAGAACTGGATCACCCGTTCCTCGTGGTCCCGAACTTACCACATGCAACCTACATAGGCTCCGACATTTTGGTAAGATTAGGTGTCCGAGTGGACATCAACAACAATGTACTGTGGTCACTAAACACAGCCACAAAGGACTCTCCTGTGCTAACAACAGAGAACCTTAAGGCTGGACAGACCATTCCAGAGGTCTGCCAGATTGCTAACAGCCATAACACTGCGGTACCACCTCAGGTTATGAACAAGCCGGTGATGTGTCACATCATGAAAGGACAAGCTATTAGCACAAAACTGGCATACTTTCAACCATCTCCTATGTTTTTCAACTTAGGACTGTCCATGGAGGCCACATTCCAAGTGACCCTCGACTGCAGAACCACGACTGTTGCTGTGTGCAACACAAGCACAGAAGAGGTACTGATCCCAAAAAACACACAGCTAGGATGGTTGATCTCCACTGATTTTCATGATTTTGAGCTAAGCATTCCATTTCTGGGAGGACTCCCAGAAAACTTGATCCCAAATCAACACACGGGGCAAGTCTTGTTCACGAAACCAACACAGGCCATAGCTCTCTTCTCCCCCAATGAGTCCGACCAGGACACAGTCAACAGGTTCGGTTTCAACAAAGGAGACAGTCTATGCCCCCAAACTTACAGTGCACTACCTGTTGACAGGTTTTACGACACTGAAGGGGACTCACTGGAGCTCCCCAAAGAACAAGAACCCCTCTCAGTTGCTTCACAGATTGACCAGGTGGTCGCCCAAGCCGACGCCCTGAAAACTGATGAAGAAAGGGACAAACTTCGCAAAGTTCTTCTAAAATATGAGAAATCATTCTCAACTGACTCGATGGATTGTGGGTTGACCACGCTCCACACAGTGAGCATCCCAACCCCGCCTAATGCTCCCCCTGCATTTGTCAGACAGTACAAGATTCCTCTGGCAGCACATCAACCTGTCAGAGAAATCATTAATGACCTGTTAGAAAAAGGTATCATCCGATACTGTAACAGCACTTACTCTGCGCCTTTATGGCCGGTGTTAAAACCTAATGGTAAGTGGAGACTCACTATAGACTACAGAAAGCTAAACAAACAAGTTCCCTTATCCAGATGGCCTATGACGCAACTCCAACAGGAACTGCCCAAGGTCACCAATGGTAAGTACTTCTCGACTCTCGACGTCGCCTCTGGTTTTTGGACCATCCCTGTGCGCGCCGAGGACCAGTACAAACTAGCTTTCACTTTTGGTGGCCGTCAGTACACCTTTAACAGGTGTCCCTTTGGCTACGCTAACTCACCTGCAGAGTTCAACATCTTCTTGAACAAAGCATGTCCAGACGCCCACGAGCGTGGAACACTGATCTACGTGGACGATGTCCTTTTGAGACAGCCAACACTGGACTCACATTTGGCTGAGATCGACCACGTTCTGAATCAGCTGACAACTGCTGGTGCTAAAATATCACTGTCAAAATGCCAATGGTGCAGAACCAAAGTGGACTACGTTGGCCTACTTGTAGGTCCTGACGGAGTACAACCACAGCTGACTCGCACCCAAGGCCTCGACAATCTCAAAGTCCCCACCAATCTCAAAGAACTACAAAGTTTTCTGGGCGTGTGTAACTACTCGAACCAGTTCATCGAAAACTATGCGGACCTTGCGAAACCACTGACTGAACTCCTTAAAAAAGACGTACCATTTGTTTGGACTGACAAACAGCAACAGGCAATGGACGCTCTTATAAACAGGATCAAGTCAGCCCCTTGTTTAGTCTACCCAGACTACAACAAAGAGTTTTACTTGGAAGTGGGCTTCTCAGCTCATTGCATAAGTGCAGGTCTGTACCAGATACACGACAGAGACAAACGTGTAGTAGCCTATGCCAGCAAAACGATGGCAGGCCCCGAGTTGAGATTCTCAGACTGTGAGAAAGCTTTACTGACCACAGTGTGGGCAGTTAAACATTTCTCCAGCTACATTGGTGGACAGAAAATCATTGTGGAAACACAACACCAGCCAGTGACCTTTCTTAACAGTGAACGCATCAGAGATGGTGTGGTGACAAACTCACGTGTTGCAACGTGGCTCATGGCGCTTCAAAGTTTTAACCTAGACATACGTTATGGTCAAAACAAGAAGTCTCATCTGGGGACGGACTTGGCAATCTGCCAGAAGTGTACACAAGATGTACCAGCCACCCAGCCGCCGGTTGAGGTAAAACCCCCAGTAACTGAAGACCCGAATCACCACTTCTTTGATGACAATATCTGCAAAGATATGACAACATTGTACGTGGATGGATCTTCATTCCTCCGCGACAAGATCTGCAGAGCAGGTGTTGGAGGGGTCCTCCTCCAAGACCAAGAGCAGATAACTTTCAGCTACAAATTAGGATCTCAGACTTCTCAGTACGCTGAGATTGCAGGAATCCTAATAGCTCTCCAGATGGTAGTAGAACGCTCCATCAAGACGCTAGTCATCTGCACTGACTCTAACTATGCTCGTTTGAGTTTCGCTTGTCACCTCGCTGTGTGGAAACAGAACGGTTTCCTAACAAGCGACAGAAAAGTGGTCAAACACAAAGAGCTTTTCATAGCGTGTGATCACTTGGTGACATCACATGACTTACAGATCTACTGGAAGAAAGTTCCGGGGCATTCTAGAGTCCCAGGCGATGACAAGCATTACAATGACATTGCAGATTCCTTAGCCAAAGAAGGAGCCGACGAAGGTCCTCTATGGTCCTTCGACCCCTCCTGGTTAATCAAGACTCTGTCAATACAACCTACGGTCAGGGTTATGGCAGTCACACGTGCACAGGCCGCAGCCAGACCTGCTGACAACGCAGTCTCTGTACGACCTGCACTGACTGACCCAGACATCATCCAACTACAGAAGTCGGATCCTGCTATCAACTCCATGATACTGTACCTGACTGATCCAGAGAAAAACACTCCGTCTAAAGACGAACTGGATTCCGATCCAGACCTTAAAGTCCTTTACCAGCTGCGCAAACAGCTAAAACTAATCAAGGGCATCCTAACTTTCGCTCATGGACCAACGTCCTCACCTGTGTTCGTGGTTCCCCATGACCAAAGGGGGGTGATGTTAGTTCATGCCCATGATCTCCCGTCCGCAGGACACAAAGGAGATAAAGCCACGCTGACGGCATTAAAACAAATTGCCTATTGGCCTGGAATGAAAAAGGATGTCAAGGACTACATTGAAGGGTGCGTGGTCTGTGGCCAGTTTCAGCCAACCAGACCACTTCACAGAGCACCACTGCAAAGCAGAGGCATTGCATTCCCATGGTCTGACCTCCAGATCGACTGGGTTGGACCACTCACTAAGAGCTCTAGAGGAAATAAATATTTTCTCACGGTAACCTGTGCATTCACCAAATGGGTAGAATGCCTACCAGCTCCTAACGACACAGCACAAACCACTGCTATGTTGTTAATGAATCATATATTCTCAAGGTTTGGACTTCCCCTTAGGGTGAACTCAGACCAAGGTACACACTTCACAGGTGAAGTGATGAAAGAACTGTGGAAGACGCTAGGCGTCAAGGCCAACTTTCATGTCGGCTACCACCCACAGGCTTCAGGCCAAGTAGAGAGAGCAAACAGAACTGTGGTGAGTATTTTGAAGAAATACGTGGCTGCAAACCACAAGGACTGGGACGTGAAACTCCCTCTGGTCCTCATGGCCATAAGAGCCACTCCACACACATCAACTGGCATCTCTCCCTTCGAGATGATGACCGGTCGACAAATGACTCTCCCTCTACACCTGTTGTACCAACCAGGCGACGCCGCCATGGCGACAGCCTACACCACACAACAATACATGAAAGATTTGAATGTACACCTCAGAAACACTTTTGCTTTCGCCCAGAAAAACCTGGAAAAATCCGCTGAAGGACGTAAGGCGTACTACGACCAGAAGGCCTCTCACAATGAACTCCAAGTGGGAGACAGAGTCTGGTACTATACGTTCGCCCCAGCAACTGGGAAAGGAGGGTCCGAGACCGGAACTCTCGCCCGCAAACTAATGCCCAGGTGGACTGGACCTCATCTGATAACAGACAAAGTGTCCTCAGTCGTCTACGAAATCAAAATCAGCAAAGGCCGCAAAGAGCCAATTGCTAAATGGGTACATCGAAATCAGATCAAACCTTACAAGGCGTTCAATGACTCCACAAAAGACAAAGATCTCACAAACACACCGACTTCATGGGATAATAAGGTCGTCCAAACACAAGTTAGTAAATAAACTAATCAGGTTTAAACTACCATATTTCCCACCCTATAAGTCGCATTGTCCAATTTGAACTTAGAAACGCTAAGCCTAAAACCCACAACAAAAAACTAACCTTAACAACCGTTTAAATCCACGAGATTTAATTTGACCTCGGTCATAAAGTTGAGACCTGTTTTCTTGTGTGTTGCACTTTGGAATCTGACGACAAGAGTGTGTCGAAGCAGTGAAACGTTGTTTCCTTGTTGTTTAGTCATTACTGTTGTCATTAGTTGAGATTTTGTTTGGTTCTGAACACTCCCAGCCAAAAAGGTTTTGTATTAACATTGGTTAATGAATGATATGGATTTAACTATGCCAACATGCAGTTCGTTTTGTTAAATCTCAATCGTCGAAGAGTCAATGTAGTTTAAAGCTACTCAAGGTACAATAAACTACACTGGTCTCACAATTTCTAAATTGAACCGATTCGATCGTTTCTATTCTAGATTATCTATTCATTTTGATGAGTCTCGCCATAGACTTCAAAATTTATTAGGAATACCAAATCCTACGTCGTTCGTCTAAAAGACAACAGACATTTAGATCAAACTATATTTCATTTTTATTTTAGTTTAACCTAAACTAAGTAATGAATGGAGGAATAGTTTGGAATTAGAGGCCTTCGTTACAGAAGCCCTCCAAAATTCTATAGGT
>JBBPBX010035464.1:0-23901 GCA_038048925.1 Garcialebias charrua
ACAACATGGCCGACGTTGGACGAAAAAACGAACGAATTGTGAAGACGGGCGGACCATCGTCTGCAGGCGTGGCCGCCTGTAAGACGGGGCTGAGGGAATACTCGCGGGGAACTCCGGCCGAGGTGAAGCACTGAACTGTAACCAAGAAATATGAAGTGATTTTTGTGTAAATTACAATTCTGTAAAGAGTGACACAGGAAGCCTCCAATAAAATAAAATCATGTGTCATTCGCTGCATAATGTGTTCAAATGTAAGAAATACAAAAAATTTTGTTCCGATTAGTCTGAAATGTGAAAATGTGGGTAAAGTCCTGGGAATCTGGTGCTGCAGGGTGAAATGTGGTTTAGCAGCTTTCATTACGTCTTTTCGTGGATTTTTTTGATGGCTGATGTAAACTCTGGTTCTGTTGTTCAGGTAGGAGCTACGAGGTAGTCAACTGGAAAAGTCAAGGCCAGACAAACCGTGTTGTTTGGCTGAGGTTTTTTTTTTTCTGTTTGGCTCGAAGCACACATGTTTAGAAAAAAAAAAGTGTGGTATCACAGGACCTTGTACTTGTGCCTTATCATCAGCAGAGTGGCCCAGATGGTACCGTACCCTTGACTAAAACGCACATCCCTCCCAAACTTGCTTTGGCTTTCTCACAGTGGAGAAAGCTCTTCACGGGTAAACAAATAAACAAACAACAACAAAAAAATTGTTTTGTCTCTGTGTATAGTAGGAGTCCTCACATGGTTCACCAAACTGGACCCTACACAAAATCTATTTAAGCCTATTTTAATTGTTAATGCTTGTTTTTAAGAGATAAATAATCCCCTTTTTTTTTAATTATTGTTTTTGGTTTACCTATAGACCGTAAATGAATGTTGACATGAAGGCTACAAAGTCCAGATTTAAATTTAAAATAAGTTGTCTGAATTTGACTCTGGGCCTAAATTGGTTCTTAAGTTTTAGTACACTCAAAAACAATTGTTTAAAAAATAAATTTTAGATTCTTACCTGCGCACATTTTTCAGTATTTGCGGTCATTTCTTTGGAGAGGACAGATTTTTTTTTTTTTTTTGCATTGACGTCAACACATGTCGTGCAGACACAGAACCTGTTTCAACAAAACAAAGACTGTGGACTTTAAATTGTTATTGACTGGGAGTCCGTGTCCAAAGACGAGGACATGAAGGACGATTTTCAGACCCAGTGTCCACTGAGGGACGGCTGGAGGGAGTTTTCCTCGCCATGTTCCAAACAATTCAGGCAAAAAAAATTCAAATTCAAGTGTTGCTCTTAACTACACCCATTTCCCACGCTTGTTTTATTATTATTATTTTTTTTTTACTTTAGTTGATCCAAAATGCTACTTCCAGAGTTTTAATGAGAGTTAGTAGGAGAGATCATATGCAAGGATTCAAAGATTCAAGGTTCTTTATCGTCATTCGCACCACATGTGGTACACGAGGTGGAACAAAATTGTGTACACAGGGTCCCTGTTACATCCAACAAATGTCAGAGAGTCAGAGTCAGAGAGTCTTTATTGTCATTTGCACCGCATGTGGTACATGTGATGAAAACGAGATTATGTACACGGGGTCCCAGTTACATCCAACAACAAATGCAAGAGAAAAACAGTAATAACATCTAGAATTAACTAAGAGAAACATCAACTAGTAATACACTAAGCCCTAATGTAGTGGAAAGAAAAACATCATTATAAACAGCAGCACGAACATGAGTCTTTATGAGCAGATGGTCACAGATGAACACAGCAACAAGAAAACAGATCAGCATCAGCATGATGTGATATTTTGCAGTGTTTATTCTTTATTATTTATTTATTCATGAGTCTAACAGCCTCAGGGTAGAAGCTGTTCCTCAGTCTAGTGGTTCTACATTTGATGCTCCTCAACCTCCGTCCTGAGGGGAGTGGGGCAAAGAGTGAGTGTGCTGGGTATGTAAATGACGTATAAGATGTAAAAGGAAAACAGTAATTAAGATCTAAGATACGAACTAAGAAAAATGTTAACTAAAAATACACTAAGCACTAGTACAAAAACAATACGCCGAACAGCAGCACGAACATGAGTCTGTGTGTGCAGATGAGTACGAATGAATATCTCTCCAGTTTTAACTTCCCTCCATTGGCTCCCTGTCAAATCTAGAATTTACTTTGTAATTTAAAATCTTACTTCTAACCAACAAAGCTCTCAACAACCTAGCTCCATCTTATATTACAGATCTTATTGTTCCATATTTTCCTAACAGAGCACTTAACTCTCAGACTGCAGGCTTACTTGTAGCCTGGCCCTCGCCTTCCTACGCAGCTCGCTCAATTCTATTTTCCCTTTACTGCTCCGTCTGGGACTTCTCCCATAGAGAAGGATTTCGCCGGCAGATTTTTGACCGGACCAATCAGAGAACAGAAGGCGGAGTTTCCGGACCAATCAGAGAACAGAAGGCGGAGTTTTGAACGACGTCGATTTCATGCGCAGTTTGCCCTGCTCAAAATGGCTGCCTGCACGAAGGAATTTACAAGAAAACACGGTAAAAAACTATTATTTCTTTGCTGAGAAAAAATATATTTCTTAGCTGACGTTATAGCAGAAGGGTTCCTGAGCTTAACCGTTCCTAAATCAATTCACGAAATGGTCAAATCTGCTAGATTTAAATTGTTTCGGTTTGACTTTTTCCAGACAGCCTCTGGGGCGCTACAAAAATAGATTATAAAAAATCGAATTTTATCTCAAATGTTTCATCCAGGCCAACAGTCAGTAAATTAAAGACACATAATTACACATTGGTAGCAGAAAAAATATCCACCGAGTGGTTTCTGAGCTGTTTATCTGAACAGCCCTCGCCAGGCTAACTGGACTGGACAGGCTAACGTGACGTATGTTGCAGCTCCGCGCAACATACGTCACGGCCAAACGTTAACGATTGGGTAACCTCAGCAGAGGCCACGCCTCCAGCAAGAATCGGTTCTCTATAGAGAAAGTCCAGACCCTAGTTCAAAGCGAAGTGAAGGACAAGGGTCTGGTTTTAACCAGGCTAGCTTACTTGTGGTCCCTGGAATTTTCAAAAGTAGAATGGGAGGAAGATCTTTCAGTTATCAGGCTCCTCTCTTGTGGAACCAACTTCCAGTTTCTGTCTGTGAGGCTGACACATTGTCTACTTTGAAGACTAGGTTTAAGTCTTTCCTTTTTGATAAATCCTATAGATAGGGTTGGCTTAGGTTTCCTGAGTCATCCCTTGGTTATGCTGCTACAGACTGCTGGAGAAAAAAACTGACCATATTTCCTCACTCTGCTGTTCATGTTTGTAAATATTTATATAATCAAAACATTTTTCTTCTCATAGAAACATAGAAAGTACACTTGGACCACAAAAGCAACACCCAGACAGACCATGGAAGCTACACCCCAACCACAAAAGCAACATATGGACCTTAAAAAATATACCTGGACCATACATGGACCATAGAAGCAAAACCTGGATTATAGAAGCTACACCCGGACCACAAAAGCAATACCTGGACCATGGAAGCAACACCTGGACCATGGAAGCAACAACTGGACCATGGAAGCAACAACTGGACCATGGAAGCAACACCCGGACCACAAAAGCAACACCTGGACCATGGAAGCAACAACTGGACCATGGAAGCAACACCCGGACCACAAAAGCAACACCTGGACCATGGAAGCAACAACTGGACCATGGAAGCAACACACCTGGACCACAAAAGCAACACCTGGACCATGGAAGCAACAACTGGACCATGGAAGCAACACACCTGGACCATGGAAGCAACAACTGGACCATGGAAGCAACACCTGGACCATGGAAGCAACAACTGGACCATGGAAGCAACACCTGGACCATGGAAGCAACAACTGGACCATGGAAGCAACACCTGGACCATGGAAGCAACACCTGGACCATGGAAGCAACAACTGGACCATGGAAGCAACACCCGGACCACAAAAGCAACATATGGACCTTAAAAAATATACCTGGACCATACATGGACCATAGAAGCAACAACTGGACCATGGAAGCTACACCCGGACCACAAAAGCAACATATGGACCTTAAAAAATATACCTGGACCATACATGGACCATAGAAGCAAAACCTGGATTATAGAAGCTACACCCGGACCACAAAAGCAATACCTGGACCATGGAAGCAACACCTGGACCATGGAAGCAACAACTGGACCATGGAAGCAACAACTGGACCATGGAAGCAACACCCGGACCACAAAAGCAACACCTGGACCATGGAAGCAACACCTGGACCATAGAAGCAACACCTGGATCACAGAAGCTACACCCTGATCAGTCAATCATCCCTTTTCAGATAGCTGCCCATCCTGAGCCTGGTTCTGGTTCTGCTGGAGATTTCTCTCTGTTAAAAGGAAGTTATTTCTTCCCACTGTCTCCAACATGCTGACTGGGATGAGCGATCATGATGAAGTGAAGATTCAACACAATCTGCAGTTCCCTTAGAAATCAAACTTTTACCAATTATCTTTTTATGTCTCTGAATGTTTTTGTGCCCCGAAAGACTAAAGTTAATAAATCAATAAAATGACATTACTGTATAGAAATAAACTGAATGTATATTGTAGCTTTTTCTGCAATGCTTGTGTTTGTGTTGTTGACCATTCAGTAAAGTGAACGACGACAACGACGACATGCTCCATTTAAAGCTGTTCTTGTTAATCAACCTTACAGTTATGCAGTTACAAGCGTCTGCAGCACAAACACAAGCAGGTCATCTGTTGTTATTGTTGTTGTTGTTGTTGATGCGTCTGTCATGCCTAGGGTCAAAGGTCAGGTTAGAGGCGGGTCTATTTAATTCTCAAACAGTCCACTCGAAAGGGCGGTGTTCCAACATTCTTACACGCAGGGAAACCATCTTTGAGAAGTACAGTTACGGTGCTCCTAAAACACTGCTTCCATGCAAACGAAAGACGGAATCGAGCAACGAGAAGACGTTTGTGCGTGGACGGAGCTGCAGATGACACTTTACCGAGCGGGGATTAAGCATTACCAGCTGCAGCAGCTCTGCAGACCATTAGTCTAACTCAATCAGAGTTAATTTAATCAAAGGCACACCAACATCTTGACTACATCCTGACGTCTGCTTTGGTCATAAAAATCCAGCTCATCAGAGACTCAGAAGGTCTGCAGTCCATCAGATAAAATGCACACATCCTAGAAAAATTCATGCACAACTTTACTCACAAAATCACACCTGTTACGTTTTTTATTAAAATCAGGCACTCAGCAGAAGTCCAATCATTAAACGCCGTGCGTCTCGGCCTCCTGCCGCGCTCCAGACTCGACGCAGGTCTTTTCATTGGGTGGTCCCACCAGCTTCCAGCTTGGTTCTTAGAAGCTACTGCATGGGTCAAGGTTCTCACCAGTTCAAGCTGAGTCGCGCTGAAGATTTGATGCCAGAAGACTGAACACTTTTTATTTACTTGTTAAAAATCTAAACTACATCCACTTAAATGTGAACAGGTAAACCAGCACCATGCCGTTATAAGGAGGTGCAGCTGTTTCCGGGCTTGTTGTCTGACAACTTAATTCAGACGTAGACCAAGTGGACTTGAAGGCGGTCGTGACCACGGTTTCCCAAAAATGCTGTGGTCGAGGACGATGAGGGTTTGTGACTTTATTTACCCGTTCTTGTGTTTGTCTTGTATAGATAATATCATCTCAGATGATTCAGACGGACACTCTATGATCCCGCCCACATTGATGCAGCACTCAGGTTAAATAAAAAATAATAAAAAATAATAAAAAACAGTGTAGAACCGAGTCGCAGCAAGCCATGGTGAGACTGGATGATGAAAAAGTTGCTTTTGTCAGCAAAATATCTCATTAAAGTGTAACTCACCCCAAAATTAACTTTTTTTAGCTGATAAACTCCCTAGAATGTGTTTAAAATGTTTTATAGCACTATGTCTGTGTTAATTTTCATGTATTTGTGCGTATTTGTTTAAATCGGCAATATTTGGTCTAAAAACGTGTTTACGGTAATCCTATGGGTTGAACAGATGTATTGCACCCTAATTTTCTTATTGGTCTACGATTCTCACTGTGACGTGTTTTCTCACTCTGACGTCACAAAAGTGGTTCAAGCAGAGCCAATCCCCTGCAGAGATGAGAAGGTCCGCGCTGTAGTTCATACCTTATATGGACATTACACTCCGGAAAAGTACAGCAACAAAGCATATTATAGTTTTTGGAATGGCACTAGTTATTTGTATATTTTAACTTATTTATTGTAAGAATACTTTTCACTTCATCGAAACTATTTGGTTGTATTTGTTTTCTTTTTGTGCGATGAACTAGTAATGCATGAATGCCAAGTTGGGGCAGTGGTGTAGGAGCAGGTTTGGGATCCGACAGACTCAGGTTCGATCCTTGGTCACGGCATACCTTGTGGTATCCATCCATCCATCCATTTTCGTCCGCTTATCCGGGGTCGGGTCGCGGGGGTAGTAGCCTAAGTAGGGAGGCCCAGACTTCCCTCTCCCCAGCCACTTGGAGCAGCTCCTCTGGGGGAATCCCAAGGCGTTCCCAGGCCAGCCGAGAAACATAGTCCCTCCAGCGTGTCCTGGGTCTTCCTCTGGGTCTCCTCCCGGTGGGACATGCCCGGAACACCTCACCAGGGAGGCGTCCAGGAGGCATCCTAACCAGATGCCCGAGCCACCTCAACTGGCTCCTCTCGATGTGGAGAAGCAGCGGCTCTACTCCGAGTCCCTCCCGGATGACTGAGCTTCTCACCCTATCTCTAAGGGAGAGTCCAGACACCCTGCGGAGAAAACTCATTTCAGCCGCTTGTATCCGAGATCTCGTTCTTTCGGTCATAACCCAGAGCTCATGACCATAGATGAGGGTGGGAACGTAGATCGATCGGTAAATTGAGAGCTTTGCCTTTTGACTCAGCTCTCTCTTCACCACGACAGACCGGTACAGCGCCCGCTTCACTGCGGACGCTGCACCTATCCGCCTATCGATCTCACGCTCCAGTTTTCCCTCATTCGTGAACAAGATCCCGAGATACTTAAACTCCTCCACTTGGGGCAGGACCTCCTCCCCGACCCGGAGAGGGCATGCTACCCTTTTCCGGCTCAAGACCATGGCCTCGGATTTGGAGGAACTGATCCTCATCCCGGCTGCATCACATTCAGCTGCAAACCGCTCCAGCGAAAGCTGTAGATCACGAACTGATGAAGCCAATAGGACCACATCATCTGCAAAAAACAGAGAAGCGATTCTAAGGCCACCAAAACGGATCCTCTCAACACCTTGGCTGCGCCTAGAAATTCTGTCCATAAAAGTTATGAACAGAATCGGTGACAAAGGGCAACCTTGGCGGAGTCCAACTCTCACAGGGAACGAGCCTGACTTACTGCCAGCGATGCGGACCAAGCTCTGACACCGGTCGTACAGGGACCCAACAGCCCGTATCAAAAGGACAACGTGTCAAAAGGCAAAGCTCTCAATTTACCGATCGATCTACGTTCCCACCCTCATCTATGGTCATGAGCTTTGGGTTATGACCGAAAGAACAAGATCTCGGATACAAGCGGCTGAAATGAGTTTTCTCCGCAGGGTGGCTGGACTCTCCCTTAGAGATAGGGTGAGAAGCTCAGTCATCCGGGAGGGACTCGGAGTAGAGCCGCTGCTTCTCCACATCGAGAGGAGCCAGTTGAGGTGGCTCGGGCATCTGGTTAGGATGCCTCCTGGACGCCTCCCTGGTGAGGTGTTCCGGGCATGTCCCACCGGGAGGAGACCCAGAGGAAGACCCAGGACACGCTGGAGGGACTATGTTTCTCGGCTGGCCTGGGAACGCCTTGGGATTCCCCCAGAGGAGCTGCTCCAAGTGGCTGGGGAGAGGGAAGTCTGGGCCTCCCTACTTAGGTTGCTACCCCCGCGACCCGACCCCGGATAAGCGGAAGAAAATGGATGGATGGATGGATGGATGGATGAACAAATAAAAAAAATGTTCATAGTCCAATAGTCCGGTACTTATTCATTCAAATTCATCCTGCTGCACCATTATATTCTACCATGTAGTTACTCATTATCTCTCTTTAGGACATTGTAAATATTTTAATTACCTTTTCACTTTTTGGTACTTTTTTTGGTGTACGGTACCCTTATTGCATGCTTTTTTGCTTTTTGTATTTTCTTGTTGCTTTGTTCTTTGATATTTTCTTTAGCGAGTCAAATCAGTTCTTCTCATCCTAAGCATATCATTGCACCGTTAACCCTGTGTTAACCTTGCATATGGCAAATAAACACAACTTGAATCAAAAAGGTACCAGTAGAACCAAATATAGGGGAAATCTACAACTCACACAGACTGTGTAAATGTGAACAGTACATGTTACTGAGTTACTGTGAGCTGCTGGCTCGAAGCTGTTGGGTCCAGTTGACCAATTATTGGGTGAAAACATTTGGCCCGGTGGTTCAAATGGTTGTGGGCCTGGTCATTGTTCACCGTTCGTCATTTTAAACCAGTTGACCAAACGGATCCTGACTGGACTTCTGCTTTAGGAATACAATAACAACTTGTACAAAGTAGGAAGATGCTCTGGTTGGTTTAAACTTGGGTTTGCACAAGTTTGTTTTCCTCAAATCACATTACTGTAGTTGGTGCGAGCTAGCTCATGCCAATAGCTGCTAGCGCTACGAAACAATCAAACACCACATACCCTCCCCTTTTCTTGTTTTGGGAAATTAAAGTCAGTAGTGCTGATGTGTCAGAGCAGACATCTTGTACTTTTGGAACCAGAGTCATATGATGGGGGAGTTAAGTCCCGCCTATTTCCTTACACACAATAATGGTGTCACACAAGCTTTATTTTAAGCATGCAATAACTAATTACTGTACAGCTAATTAGAAAAAAGAATATCTGAACATGCAGCTGCGAGACAAACAAGTTATTTTAATTGGGAAATGTCCCGTTTGTTTTCACGAGCATGGAGGGCCCTACCGTAAACCCTGAACTGGGTCATCCTGAGGGGGCTGACCCCGCTACAGCTTCAACTTCTGTGTCCCAGTTTGGAGGCACCAACCCAAGTCGAAAATGTCTAATAACCAATGTTGTAGTTTATTTAACTTTTAAGTAGCTTAATTTAACAGTTTAGGTAAAAACAGCCAAATTTGCAGGGTCAAACCATCAACCTGTACGGAAATCTTCAACGTTAAATCTGCAGTACAGTATAGGTTCAGCATCCAGTAAGTTTTAAAACTTGTCATGAAAACAAATGAGACATTAATGCTGCAACAAACACACCTGAGATTAATATTTTCTAGTGCTGACTCTTGTTGATCCCTATCTTACTGTTATTTGTTCAAATATTCATTTTTCTAATAGGTTCAGCTATATCCTGCCATAGAAAAGCATAAGAAGCAGTTCTGCTTTTCAGTGGTGGCACCTTTTATTAATTCAGCCCAAGATGGACATCAAAACCAGCGGCTCAGCCACAAAATGTGTGCGATTATCTCAATTAGCATTTTGATTTACCTCTGTGGTGTATTTCTCAAAAAAAAACAAAAAAAAACACAGAGTATGGAGAATGCTTGAAATCCAGTTAAAGCTCTGAAATATCTCAAAAGTTATAAAGTAGTCACTGGACACTCCTCCAGAACTGATCAGTTGTTTGGGTCAATCCAATTCAAAATGGATGCCACAGCTAACTTGGCACAAAAGTGTTTACAAGTTTGTCAATTTTAGATGAAGAGGGCCACCTGCATCATGAAGGACCCCACTCACCCAGCACACACACTTTTTGCCCCGCTCCCCTCAGGCAGAAGATTAAAGACCCACTGACATGATTTTTTAATTTTCATAAAATTGCTCAAAACATATATCTTTTATCATTTAAATATGTTCATTTTTGCAAACAAAATGCTAAATCACTTTAATTTTGCTTTAAAAGTGATTTTGAACTTCAAGCCGTGTTTAATCATGGGAAATCCAATTACACACGAACGCACCATCTGTGACGTAACACTGGGCAGAGGGCTCTGGTCTCTTTAATAGCGGACCATTTAAAACCCGACGAATTTAGCAATCTATGTGAAGATTTGAGCTATTTGTCTTCATTTTGGGAAGCAGAAAATAGTTTGGGTGATGGAACAAGAAACAACAGGATCTAATTTAGGTCTGATGCTGTATCAGACTTACTTTCATGTCGAGCTGCTCATACCTGCGCACTGTGACAAGCCCAGAGCTCTGCCCGGTGTGACATCACAGATGGTGCGTTCGGGTGTAATCAGATTTCCCATGATTAAACATGGCTTGAAGTTCAAAATCCCCTTTAAAGCAAAATTAAAGTGATTTATCATTTTGTTTGCATAAAGGAACATATTTAACCCTTGTGCGATCTTAACATTCTGTTTACTCCCCTTGTCCTACGGGTCAAAAATGACCCGCACTACCAAAGACCCAAAATAAAGCAGCTTTATTGAACTTTAAATCCAAAATCCATTTTCCACGATGAAACAACCTGTTATTTATCAATGCATCTCAATTATTATTTATTTATTTTATCATGTATTTTTGTTACACAATACAAAAAGACAATCACCAGTTAACAGTATTACACTTTTTTTTTTACCACAAACCAACTGTCAAAACAGTTTTCTTTTACACAGTAAAGGTTTATTATGGCTATTATATAAATGTAAAGTAATTATTTCTGAATTATTTATATTGAAAGGGAAAAAACAGTCAACAATCTGGAACTTTTTTGTCACGTTTATTTTTTAAATATTTTTTAGGAAGTGAATTATAAAAATACTTCTCTCATAACACAACAAAAAAACAAAATGTTGCTTGATTTTGTGAACAATTTTCAACTTCTACTATATTTATCACATGTAGGACAGTATGTGAGCCCCTTCTTGTTTGCTCTGGTGATGGACCGACTAACAGATGAGGTCAGGCAGGAATCCCCATGGACTATGATGTTTGCAGATGACATTGTGATATGTGGTGAGAACAGGGAACAGGTGGAAGAGAACTTGGAGAGGTGGAGGTATTCACTTGAAAGAAGAGGAATGAAAGTCAGCCGTAGTAAGACAGAGTACATGTGTGTGAATGAGAGGGAGGCTGGTGGAACAGTGAGGCTACAAGGAGCAGAGGTCACAAAGGTGCAGAACTTCAAGTACTTGGGGTCCACTGTCCAGGAAAATGGGGAATGTGGTAAAGAGGTGAAGAAGAGAGTCCAGGCAGGATGGAGTGATGGAGAAAAGTTTCAGGAGTGATTTGTGACAAAAAGGTGTCAGCAAAGGTCAAAGGAAAAGTTTACAAGACAGTGGTGAGACCAGCTATGTTGTATGGTCTGGAGACAGTGTCATTGACAAAAAGACAGAAATGAAGATGCTGAGGTTCTCCTTAGGAGTGACAAGGATGGATAAGATCAGGAATGAGATCATCAGAGGTACAGCACATGTTGAACAACTGGGAGATAAAGTTAGGGAGGCCAGACTGAGATGGTTTGGACATGTCCAGAGGAGGGACAGTGGGTATATTGGTAGAAGGATGTTAGAAATGCAGCTGCCAGGAAAAAGACACAGAGGAAGGCCAAAGAGGAGATATATGGATGCAGTTAGAGAGGACATGAAGGTAGTTGGAGTGAGGACAGAGGATGCAGAGGACAGAGTGAGGTGGAGGAGGATGACTCGCTGTGGCGACCCCTGAAAAGGGAAAAGCCGAAAGAAGAAGAAGGACAGTATGTGTGAACGTGAGAATGGGCTTTGCAGATGTGTTTCTCACATGTGCAGCACACAGCTTTTGTCTTGCAGTCCTTCTTCCAGGGGCAGAACTGGCACCTTTTTCTTTTGACTGACCCAGCTGCAGCCTTTATTATTTCTTAGTTTGTTTTTTTGTTTTGCTTGGCAGCTTGTGTGATGTGAGGGGTTAGCTGCAGATCAAGAGTGCAGGTGCAGGTCAAATGCAAGTTCTAGTGTCTTTGATGTGTGTGTGTGTGTGTGTGTGGGGGGGGGGTGTTAGAGAGAGTTTGTGTGTGGCCTTTGAACTTTTTTCTGGTGTTTAAATGCCTTTATAATTCACGGGTCAAAAATGACCCATAGGACGATCTTTGGACCCTAGTGGTGTACAGCCCACATGGAAACCTAGACAAAAACAAAGTATCACTTTTTGTAATGATGGGGTCACTTTAGGAAAAGTCATAAAATTTCAAGTTGGAAAAATATAGTTTAAGGTATTTTTTCTATAGCTAAACATGGTAGCGGGTCACTTTTGACCCGCAGGACAACACAAGGGTTAAATGATAAAATATATATATATTGAGCAATTTTATGAATAGTAAAAAAATCATGTCGGTGGACCTTTAAAGATACGTTGTTAGCGTTGGTAGCGATGACAGCAGGCTCCGTTTTTAGCTACGTGTTAAAGTTTATAGTAAAGGGTCTAGCGTTACGTTTAGGGTCTTGGTTAGGTTTAGGCACAAGGGTAAGGGGGTTAAGTTTAGTTACCGTAAGTCCTCTGGGTCAGGTGTAAGTTTAGGTTTAGGAAAAGGGTTATATAAGCTTAAAAATACACAAAAAACACACTTCCGGGTTTACGGCAAGACGCTGCCTACTCACAGCGATAATAACGAAAATAACGTTCATTTAAACCTGCTAGGAGGTAGATGGAACAGTTTCGCCGCTACATATGGGGATGATAACAACTAATAACGGCCATTTAATGGACTGACAACAACCGAAGCCGCTGCCCTGAAGCTGTTAAGACTCATGAATCTCTAGCCAGGATAATCGCTGTGAAAAGTCACATCATGCTGCTGATCCGTTTCATGTTGCTGCTGATCATTCATGCTCCTCTGCTCACACAGACTCATGTTCGAGCTGCTGTTCGGCGTATTGTTTTTATGCTACAGTATTAGTGCCTAGTGTATATCTTTAGTTGATTTTTCTTAGTTCATATCTCAGATCTTATTACTGTTTTTCTTTTACATGTAACTGGGACCCCGTGTACACATTTTCGTTCCACCACATGTGGTGCAAATGACGAATAAAGAAACTGACGGTGTGACGGTGCACGAACAAAACCTCTAGCCTTCCTGGTGCTAACAGTTTGCTAAGCTCTTTGTTTAAATTTCAAAATGGCTGCCACACCCAACACAAAGATGCTGGTTGATGACAATCAGCAGCGATGACAGTGATATCTATCACACCGGGCGAGGCGGCCATCTTCAAAGTTTGTTTGGGACTTTTAAAGTAGTTTTTTTCTAAAGTTGATTTTTCTTTCAAAAGAAGGTCATGTGACCTTGTGTGTGGCATGATTTTTGAACTTTGCCTAAAGTGGCACAACATATATAGGCTACTGTATCTTGTATCATTGAACTATGTTCGTTTTTGTAAACAAAATGATAAATTAATGAACATTTGTTTCAAAGTGAGTTTAAAATTTGCGCCGTGTTTCTTCACGGGACATCCGGGTACTTACGCATGCGACGTCTGTGACGTACGAACAGGAATATCAGCTAGAACGCCCCCTGTAAATAACAAAGGCGGACAATATAGAAACCGACAAATTTAGCAATCTAAGTGAAGATTTGAGCGATTCGTCTTCAGTTTGGGAAGCCGAAGTTAGTTTAGAGGGTTGAACAAGAAACAGCAGGTTCTGCTTTACCGTTCAGGTGGAGCGAGGGGGGCTCTCGGGTGGAGCGAGTGGGGCTCCGAGGGGGACAGTTTTGATTGTTTTGTCCAGTCTTGACGAAGTATTTCATCTTTCGGGAAAGTGAAAAGGCTCACTTGTTCACTGATGATATTAGAACACCCAAATGCGACTCAATGTAACGGCATTTTTCAAGTTATACAAAAAAAGGCGATCTTGCAGACAATGAATATGCGTTATTCTAGCAGATGCAGACTGACATTCCTGTGTCTACGTCACAGACGTCGCATGCGGAAGTACCCGGATGTCCCGTGAAGAAACACGGCGCAAATTTTAAACTCACTTTGAAACAAATTTTCATTAATTTATCATTTTGTTTGCAACAACGAACGTAGTTGAATGATACAAGATACAGGTGGTCCTCGACTTACGACGTCATCGCCATACAAGGTTCCGGACTTACGAGCGGACTAACGAACAGTAACGCCAAAATTACACTACATGCGGCTCCGCTCCGCAGGTTGCAGCTGAGCGAGTCCAATTTCCACTTCCTCCGCTCAGCTCAGGTCCGCATGGATGCGCCGCTCTGAGACGCATGCGCGGGAATTGCGAGATCGCGCGATAAATCAAGTGATAAATAAGTAAGTCAGAACAAAACAATTCATTCGGTGGAAGAAGGAGAACAACAGTAGAGACTGCTGCCTTGATCTTCTCTCGTAAATGAGCGACAGGACATGGTTTGAGCAACAGGAAGTGATGTATTACATTTCAGAATAAAATACTTTATTTATTTATTTCTTGTATTGCGTTTGTAGGCGTAGTCATAAATGATAGTTTGACAGCATTTTTGTACAAATAAATCCGTATAGAGCTAGGATTAGTCCGCCCGTGGTGATTTTATTTTGTAAATACGGAAGTTGTGCTCGTTCCTTTTCCTGTTGGTGCGACGTAATCTTCAAAAGTTGACTCCGGCACAGCTCCGGCGTCCGGCAGAAATAGAAAAATTTCTAATTTTGACGGACTGCCGTCCGCTCTCCGCAGCTCGCTACCGCCGTGCGGAGCCAGTGTAAATTCTGTCATTGATTATAATGGGTGCGTATTTGCTGCGGAGGTCGGTCCGGAGCGGGGCGGAGCCGGAACGCATGTAGTGTAATTTTGGCGTAAAGTTGTACAGAACAGAAAATACAGCACTGGTGTGTGTTTTAGATGAAAGTGTGTTAGCTAACCGTTTGTAAACAAAGTTCTGTGCATGTTTATGAACCAGTATGTACGCTTGTGTTGAAAAACGGGTGTTCGGCGCAGCGCTAGCATACATTTTCCGACCAAAAATCCGGACTTACGAGCGACACGTGTTTCGGGTTCAGACGTACGAATTTTCGTCTTACGAGCGACTCGTAGGGACGGAACTCGCTCGTAAGCCGGGGACCACCTGTATATATATGCTGTGCCACGTTATGCAAAGTTCCAAAATCATGTCACACACACTTTAAAGCACCTCACTTTGCTCCCAAAAATACAACATGGCAGCTCCCACAAACCAGGACAACCTGCTCAGCTGAAAGCAGTCCTGTTGTGAACCCAGCGGTTGTGAGTGTGTGCTGACTGTAGGACCCTCACCTTGCAGCTGGGGGGTTTCAGGGGTAGTCCAGAGGCAGGATTTCCTTGATGCTGAGTGGTGTTGGTCTGCTGGGGGGAGTGGGAATCCTCGGACTCTTTTCCACTGTGGTAGACCACCCTATCAGAGATATGAATACTTGAAGCACAGCCCATGCTTCAGCCCACTTCGGGTTTTTTTTTTTTTCTTTCCTTTCTGCTTAACAAGAAGTCCAGTCTTCCTCAGAACCAGTCACATAATAAATGCACACATGTGTGGATCATCAGGGCCACAGCAGAGCCGCGGCTGTTCCAGCATGAGATGCGCCCCCCCTCCCCTGAAGCAGGAAGCTGATTTCCTCCCTCTGTGTTTTTCACATGCACCTCCTAATTGGAGCTTTAATCCCGGAACAGCCCCGTCCTGGAGAACTCGGGTTCCGTTATTTCCCAGCTGCTGCTCCTCTTCCTCCCCTCGTACCACATCACCATGTTCTCATCTTCCTCAACTCTCTCTCTCATCCAGCAGCAGGCCCTAAAACAAACCGAGCTGCGTCCCCGACTGCCTCGCGCACGACTTTTTATCCATTTTCTCTGCGCGTGTGCGTGCAGGGTTTGATGATCACCTCGGAGCCATGAAGATGAATTAATGCCTCTTTATTAGACGGTTCCGATCCAGTGGGGTTAGCGGGACGCGGCCCGGTGGATCAGCGTGTCTGGCCCCACTCGTGGCTCGGGTCCCGCGCGCCTCATCATCATCATCATCATCATCATCAACAGGCTGAAATGTTGCGGGGTGGGGGTTCTGCTCCGGTCACACCGCAGGCCACGCAGCCCGACGCAGCGCCCCATCCATCAGCCCCGACTCACGCATCCAGCACGCGCGCAGACCTCACCGGGCTCCCCGTCTCCATTCTGCCCGGCTGGGAACGATCCGGGAGCGGCTGCTGGTTCGGTTCCGGTCCGGTCAGGATCCGCGGTCCGGTCTCATTCTGCAGAGGGGAAAAAAATAATAAAAACCCAAAAAGTGTTTGGTTGTAAAGGGTTCCTCTGGAGAACAACAAAAAATCAAAAGAGCCGCTCCACAAGTTTCAGAACCGAGATCCGGATTCTGTGGGTCTGACTGATCCGGAACCAGCAGAATCCCGCTCCATTCAGGCTGATTAAGTGTTTGTCTCCCGTGCTGTTTGTCCTTCCAGTTCTTCAGCTGCTTGACAGCCGAACATCCAATAAACGCAGCGCGAGGACTGACCTACAGCCTCTGATGACGTCAATGCAAATGAGGCGCGCGCAGCCAATGAGAGGCGCGGCGCCGCGTCCTGTGGGAACATTCAAAGTTTGGACTCAGCTGCAGAACCGCTCTGCTCGAGGTCTGGTTCGTCAGCGACAAATTATTAAAATATTAATAATATTTAGCTTTAGAGGACGTTTCTGTGGTTTTGTGACGAATTAAACAAAAGAATGATCCCAAAATTACAAAAATAAGCCTCCAAAGTTCATTCATTCATTCATTCAACCTTTATTTATTAATAAAGTGAATAATTTCCCCAGAAAAAACAGGAAAAAACAAACACCTAAATGTTTAAAAAGTTTCAAATTAAATATATATATATTTTTTTTTATCTTGGATTTTATTTCTATTTTATTCTTGAATTGAATTTAAAATTCAAAATTATATTAAAGTTTGTCTCTAACACGCACACACACAGTCTGTCCTAACTTCTGAACACTGAGGCCTCTGGGGTTTATTTATTCTGTTTTCTTTGTTAATGCAGTTTGAATGTTTTTGTGGTCTCCTCTCCTGCTGTTAGCAAAGTTCTACACACATGAAGCACTGGAGTCTGAACTCATTCTACTCATTCAGTACAAAACTGCTCTCATTACACATCAATGCTTACATGGAGCTTCACCAGATTATCTGAAGGATATTCTTATTCCATACTCATCCACCCGGTCGCTGCGGTCACAGAACAGTAATCTCCTTCACATTCCGAGAACCAAATTAAGGACCATGGGAGACCGGGCTTTCAGTGTGGCTGCCCCCCGCCTGTGGAACTCTCTTCCTGACTGTCTGAGAGCCCCACAGTCTGTGGTTGACTTTAAGAGCGGCTTGAAGACCTTTCTTTTCAACCGAGCATACTCTACCTCCTCATGATTCTACTTTTGATCTTAGTTGATACTGTTATTGATTTTACTTGTTTTATTACTTGTTTTATTGACATTTAATTCTGTTGCACCTTGTAGCACTTTGAGATTTTCATTAATGAAAAGTGCGTTATAAATTGAATTCATTATTATTATTATTTGAAAAAGGAATTACAATCTAGGAGCAGTCTACTTCCTGCAATAGACAAAATGGTGATGATGGATGTCCTGACATCGAGGATGGATGATGGATGGATGGATGCATGGATGGATTGATGGGGCATGGCGTAGTGGTAATGGTCGTCCCCCAATCGGAAGGTTGGAGGTTCGAATCCCGAGTTCCCACACCATGTGTCGTTGTGTCCCTGGGCAAGACACTTAACCCCGAGTTGCTCCCGGTAGGTCTGGATAGCGCCCTACAAGGCAGGCTACCACTAACGGCGTATGAATGTGTGTATGAATGGGTAGATGGCTCGTATTGTAAAGCGCTTTGGGGCTCCTCAGAGGGGGCTGGAAGGCGCTATATAAATAAGCTCCATTTACCATTTACCATTTAACCCCGAGTTGCTCCCAGTAGGACTGGCTGGCGCCTTGCATGGCAGCCTACCGCTACCGGTGTGTGTATGAATGTGTGTATGAATGTGTGTATGAATAGGTGGATGGCTGGTCTGTAAAGTGCTTTGGGGCCCCTCATAGGGGGCTGGAAGGCGCTATATAAGTAAGCTCCATTTACCATGGTGATTGGATGATGTTTGCATGGTTTGATGGATGGATGAATGATGGATGATAAATGGATGATCAACAGATGATGGATTATGGTTGGATGAATCATGAATGGATGATAGATGGATTTTTTTTTCTTCATTCCTTCAACCTACAGGTTAATTTGAGCCTCGGGGACTCATTTACAAGAGACCAGATTTCTTTAACAAAGAGCGATGAAAACAGTGGATAACAACGACAACAATAGACAGTCATAAAAGAGGCATACAATTATTATTTTTTTTACAAATTTAAATAAAATGGCAACCAAAAGGACATTCAAAAGGAAAAAGTAGCAAAAAAAAAAAAAAAAACAGATAGATTATAAGGCAGTGTAGAAAACTAAAAACAGGAACATGTTTGCATTGGGTCTTGCCAGGAACATAACAGATGTTTAAAGCCACTTTTATGGATTATGATTGAATGATGGATGGATGATTGATGATGGATGGATTATGGATGGATCATGATTGATGGATGATGAATGAATGGGTGGATGATGGATGGATTATGGATGGATCATGATTGATGAATGGATGGGTGGATGATGGAGGGATTATGGATGGATCATGATTGATGGATGATGAATGGATGGGTGGATGATGGATGATTGATGATGAATGGGGATGGATTATGGATGGATCATGATTGATGGATGATTGATGATGGATAATTGATGATGGATGACTGATGATGGATAGATGGATGATGGATGGATGATGGCAGATCAAGGTTCAAGGTTCTTTAGTCATTCACATCACATGTGATACATGAGGTGGAAAAAAAATGTGTATTCAAGGTCCCAGTTATACGGAACACCCAAAGGTAGGAAAAATATAAAGTATAAAAAAACAGTATACTGTATACTTTGTAAGTTTCTAAGATATACAATAAAAAAATAAGAATATAATATGGTGTATTGAACAGCAGCCTGAACATGAGTCTGTTGTGAGCAGATGGGTGAGTACAGCAGCTTAAAGGCAAGAAATCAGGAGCATGGATAAAGTGAGAAATCTCCAAATAAAGTGTCATTGCAGTGATTTTCCTGGTTAGGGATTAATGAGTCTAACAGCTTCAGGGTAGAAGCTGTTCCTCATAGTGGTAGTGCTCTGCAACCTTCTGCGCGAGAGGAGCGGGGCAAAAAGTGTATGTGCTGGGTGAGTGGGGTCCTTCATGATGCAGGTGGCTCTCTTCCTGCATCTGGAGGTGTAGATGTCTGTGATGGTGGGAAGGCTGACTCTGCAAAGCTTTTCTTTCTGCAGCTGTGCAGCCTCCATGCCACACATTGATGCTGGAGCACAGGATGCTCTCTTCTGCACACCTGTAGAAGGAGGTGAGGACTGATCTACTCAGACCAGCTCGTCTCAGCCACCTGAGGAAGTAGAGTCTCTTTCTTTCTCAGCTTTCTTGATCAGGCTGGTGGTGGTGTTTTCCCCAGCTGAGGTTGTCATTCAGGTGCAAATCTGACAGAGCTTTAGTGAAAATGTCCGGCAGGGGAAAAGCCGGGAAAGGACTCGGTAAAGGAGGCACTGAGCATCACCGTAAAATCCTCCTTGATAACATCCAGGGAATCACCAAACCCACTATCCACCGTGGCTCCCTGCAGTGGAGTGAAGAGGATCTCCAGTCTGATCGAGAAGACCCGCAATGTGTTGAAGGTCTTTCTGGAGAACATGATCCGTGGCGCCGTTACCTACATGGAGCATGCCAAGAGGAAGACCGTGACTGCCATGGATGTGGTGTTCGCCCTGAAGAGACAGGGCAGAATCCTGTATGGCTTCGGAGGTTAAACTGCAGCTGACCAAACAACGTCAGATGGCAGATGATGGATGGATGATGGGTGGGGGTAAAACTCTCATGCTGTCCTTTCTGTCATGGATTTTATTTTCTGATCTGTGCGGTTGCAAAAAAACAATTTTTTTTTCAATTTATAATTTTATTTTTTTTCATTTTTAAAATACAATACAAAACAATCCCGTAACCGATAACTGAAAGTTATGCACCATAACTCATGTTCCCTGAAGGAAGGGAACGAGGTGCAACACATTTACTATGGGAATTGTGCCGCTGCGCGGTTCACCTGAAGTAATACAATCACGCCTTTTCTAAAGGCAGGTGGGCGTCAGCAATGAGGCCCCGCCCTCTTTGCATAAAAGGAGCTGACGCCCCACCTTCATTCTCAGGGTGCACTTCACCGAGCTTAGGCATTGAAAGGGCAAACGTGTCGCACCTCGTTCCCTTCCTTCAGGGAACATGAGTTATGGTGCTTAACTTTCAGTTCCTTATCAGTCAGTACACTCAGTGCAACACATTGACTATGGGAACGTAATTCAATCACACCCTGGAAATGCTCTGGAAATGCATGCTTGTGAGAACTTTATGCCTTAGACTACAGGTGTCAGCTGCTCTCTACTCTGTGGTAGAGAGAACAGCCTGAGTTACGTCACATGCTGTGACATCTAAACTGTAGTGTTTCACAAACGTGTTTGATAATGTCCAGTTAGCAGCTGCACATATTTCTGCTACTGGTACACCTCTGAATAAGGCCCAGGAAGTGGCTAGGCCTCGGGTTGAGTAAGCATGTACCCCAGAGGGCACCTGCTGACCTTTGCTGCTGTACGCCCTCTTAATGGCCTCAGTCACCCAGTGTGAGAGGCGCTAGTTTTGACAGGGCCCTGCCTGCAGCAGGAGTAGCAAAACACACAAACAATTGATTTGTTTTGCGCCAGCTGTCAGTTCTTTCCATGTAGACGCTCAGGACCCTAACAGGGCAGAGCATGTTCAGCCGTCTCTGTTCTTCAGTTAGAACAGGGGGAGGAGGAAAGGTATACAGCTCAAAGTCCAGACTTCTTGGATTTAAAATTGGTACTTTTGGCGCATATGCAGGGTTTGGACGCAGGGTGACCTTTGACCTGTCTGGGGCAAACCTGGTGCACATTGGGAGTACAGATAATGTGTGGAGGTCACTCACGCATTTAGCTGAGCTAAGAGCAATGCAGTTTTATAAGATAACAAATCTATCTTAATGCTGCTAAGAGGCTCAAATGGAGGCTCACACAAAGCATCCCGGACTAAATGCAGGTCCCATTGAGGGGCCAAAGTCCTGCTTGGAGGTTTCATCCTCAGCACACACTTCATGAACCGTATCATGAGAGGGTGGGCACCAGGTGATTTACCTCCCCAGCCCTCGTGGCATGCCGAGATGGCTGACAAAAAGACCTTAATTGTGGAGAAAGAGCGGCCCTTCTCCAGCAGGTCCTGTAGGAAGGTGAGGAGCTGGACTAAGTCACAGGAATATGAAATAATATTCCTCTCCAGACACCAGGCCTCAAAAACACGTCACTTGCGAGCATAGAGAGTCTGAGTAGACTGTGCTCTCGCTCCCTGTATTGTGTTTACCACATTACTGGGCAGTCCAGAAGCCATTAGCTGGTCCCTTTCAAAGGCCAGGCCCAGAGCTGCCACAGTTCTGGGCATGGATGAAGGATCTGCCCGTGGGCCTGGGTCAGCAGGTCCCTATGGGACCTGCTGACCCAGCAGCTGACCTGCAGCTGCCATGGTGTCCCCACCAGCAGTGAGATCACCTCTGGGAACCATGCTTTCTGAGGCTACCTGGGGGCAATCAGTATTAGAGAGAGAGCTCCCCTGGGTACCCATTCCAGTGTCACCTGAATCAGGGGGACAGGTAGAAACGCGTAATAGAGCCTCCCCACTGGCCAGCTGTACGTCAGGGCATCTGTCCCCAGTGGTGCATCTGTCTCCCTTATCGAGTGATAAAGGGCGCAGTGCGTATTGTTGCTACAGGCAAACAGATCTACGTGGCCCTCCCGTATCGTGCCCAGATTTGGTCCATGACTTGCGGGTTCAGCCGCTACTCCGAGGGGAGGAGGGGCCCTCTTGAGAGGGTATCTGCCCCGTGATTCAGCTCGCCCGGGATGTGGGTCGCCCTCAGCGACAAGATCCGGGAGCTACACCACGTGAACAATTTCTATGTCAACCTGAGGAGGGTTTGGGACCTTGTCCTGCCTTCTCTGTTGATGAAGGAGACTGTCATCCTGTTGTCTGATTTTATCAGGGCATGTTGTTGTGCAACCAGCCCCTTCCTGAAAAAGTGTTTCAGAGACAAAAACACTGCTCTGAGTTCCAGGAAGTTTATGTGGAGCTTTGCCTCCTGCTGGTTCCAGACCCCTTGGGTGTACTGGTTTCTGCAGAGACCTCCCCATCTTGTTTTTGACGCATCCATGGTGACCAGGACTCGTGACAACACTCTCCCCAGTGTGACGCCTTTGTTGAACACTATGGGGGCCTTCCATGACTCCAGAACCTTCATGCACTCTGGGCCAATCAGTATCCCCTTTGTTTGTCGAGGGGGGCAGGTTGCAATTGTTTGTTGATCCATATCTGTAGAGGGCGCATTCTTAATAAGGCCAGAGGCACGCAGACAATAGCTGTTGCCAATAGGCCCAAGAGACGCTGGCACATCTTGAGAGGGACCCTCTGGCCTAGCTGAAAACGTGCTAGGCAGAGGTGGAGGGATGAAACCCGTGCCTCTGAGAGCCTTGCCCTGTACAGTATGGAGTTGAGCTGTACTCCCAGAAATACGGTAATCTGGGATGGGGTCAGGTTGCTTTTTGCCAGGTTTATAACAAAACCCAGAGCTTCCAGGTGATACATCACCCTCTCTGTGTGCTGCTGCGCCTGGACCCTGTCGTGTCCAAGAATGAGCAGATATCGTCCAGATAATTCAGAACTATGACCCCTTGACCCCTCAGCGGGGCCAGGGCCGTGTCCAGACATTTCGTGAATGACCGGGGAATGGATTTCAAGCCAAAAGGCATTGCCAAAAACTCGAACGCGGTGCCCTGGAAGGTAAAGCGGAGATATTTTCTGTGGCACGGCAGGATGCTGACGTGGAAAAAAGCATCTTTCAGATCCACTGTGCAGAAATAATCCTTCGGTTGTACCGAGTGAATTACTTGTCTGAGTGTCAACATCCTGAATTTGTACGTTTTTATTCTTCTGTTCAGAGCCCTGAGGTCCAAAATAGGCCGCAAGCCCTGATCCCATTTCGGGACCAGGAAGTACTTGCTGTAATGGCCCTTTTTTACATAGTGAGCAGGGACCACTTGATCACTCCTTTCTGCATCATGTTTGAGATTTCATCTTTTAAGACATGAGCACGGTCTGGGCTTATGGAGGACGGCAGCACCCCCGTGAAAGGAGGTGGCCGCTTGTGGAACTGCAGCCAGAGGCCTAGAGTGACAGTGGACATGACCCACGTGCTTGGTTTGCATGCCTCCCAGGCGCCTGCGTGTGCGCTTAGTCTGGAAGGCATGTGTATTCTGCTGTGTTTGTGTGTCAAGGGGACGGGAAGGGGGTGAATGGCTCCCTCTCGTCTGCCCTTTGGCAGACTTCCTTGTCCCTCCGTGGTTGCCTGAGTGTCTGTCTGATGTTGACAGACCTCTGGCTGCCAGCGGGGGCTCATTGTCTGCCCCGACAGTTTGTGTCTCATGAGGATTGAGGTGGCCATGTGTGAATGTTGACCCCCCCTTTATTTGACACGTTGTAATGGTTTATGCAATCAAGTTGCATAAAAAAGGTGCTATGTTTTGTTTTTTTGAGTCGACACACAGGACTTTATGTGCTTTTGAGACTTTATTATTGTGTTTAAAAGAACATGTCTTTATTACATCAACATTTGAGTGATTTTTTGTGCATACATAATTCACACCAGATA
>JBBPBX010035465.1:0-32048 GCA_038048925.1 Garcialebias charrua
ACTGGACAAACCCATCCACGTGTGTGTCCACAAACTTCTCCACTCTTGTCTCCAAGAGACGAACCTCCAACAGGTAATGAGCCGTGGTGTGTTTGAGCGTGCGGGAGCCCAGCAGTCTGCTCGTGTGGGGGAAACGGTGTCACCCAGTCTGGTTCAAAGTAAACAACTTTAGCTTAACTTAGCTCCAGAACTCCTTCCTCCTATTTCTTATTTTTCATAAGCTATTAATCTGTCAAGTAATGTGCCAACAGTTAAGTTTTAATTGTCTGTTTGTTTTAATTTGAATTCTTGTCAACGTAGTTATTAAATCAGAGCTAATATCGATACAAATGTTTAATGTAATTCTTGTGATAGTTTCAATAAAAGGTCTATTTTTTTGGTAGACCAACATAAATTGAAGTCTAAGCGTGAAATTACATTTCTGATTAATCACAGTAAAAACAATTTAGTATCGGAAAAAGGAAGAACTCGCACTTTGGTGGCAGTTTGTGCAAGATTAAAGTCTGCTAAACTGCGCATCCAATAATGGTGGCTCAGTAAGTGTTTAAATACCTTACAAGCATCATTTATTCTATTACAATTGGTGGCTCGTCCGAGTTCCTGGAACGTTTATTAAGTTGTTTGGTGTAGCTTATTTTTGTTAACGGTGTTTGTTGGCATTAGTTTACATCCTGGTTTTGGGCTTGTAAGAATAGTTTTGGCTGGTGAGTGTCCGGGAGTTGCTAATCGTGGCATTGTCTGGATTATTTTCTCGTTAGAATTATTTTTTCATTCACATTTGAACGTATGCTTGGAGCGGGTGCGTGATAAGTGTTTTGTCTGTGCTTGTGAGACGTTTCATTACGTGTCGCGAGGCTGCATGCATTTTTCATTGTGGTGACCGCCGTGTCACGATCCTGTTTCATTCTATTACATCTGCGATTTATTGTTGAAGGTCTGTTTCACACATATGCTGCTCCATTAAGTGCCTTTTTCTGTTACAACGTGTGTTGCCGAGGTTCGGGAAAACCCACTCCGCAAGGACCGGATGTATTCCGGTTCCGTTTGACGTAAAGTCCGCTGTTGTACACAGTAGCGCTGCCTTCTTTGGAAGGCGGGGGTTAGCCTGGTTGTGTTTTAGCTCATTGACAGTGTTCTCTGCGGTGTAAAAATACGCTTATTTTGTGGAAGAGAGTCCAGTACCTTGGGTCGAAATGCTAAACGGTACAGAGACAAGATGGCTGCTTAAAACGCTGTGATTGGTCCATTGTGTGTCGCGTTCAAGAACGTTGGTTTCTGTAGACTCTGGTTGTCGGATTCATTTTTGCACACATTTCTGACAGTTTATCTGTGTTGTTTGAGTTCTATGCACGTAATATCGTCGAAGACTGGCTTAACCGCGGTGTTTTGCGGTATTTATGACTGTTTTAGAACGTTGAAAAGACCGTTCCACGCTTTTGTTCGACCGACCGCAGGTCCGTGAACACACCGCTCGAACGGCACGTCACTAGTGGGTGGCGTTAGGTTTGGAAGACACAGTTTCCCATGAACACTTGGGTTTTAGAACTACAGTTCTGTCTTCGCTGTGATTGGTCGATTACGCTGTATGTGTTGACGCATGCGCAGTGGGTGAAGCCCGCTCCTCGTCAATTTTCACTTCAGCTGCTTGTCCCAGACGAGTTTCCGTGCTTGTTTGTCCATTACTGTCTTTGAAAAGACTGTTTAATCGCGGTGTTTTTGAGATTTTAGTGGGTGGACAGAGCCGGTTGCTCTGAAAAACTGCCGATCGCCATGTGACCAGGTCACGTGACACCGATTTTGCCGGTTTTATGAGGACCGACCTTATTTCTTTTAAACGCAGTTTAAAAGGTTTCACAGTTCAACCGATTTTGCTCACATGATTTCGTTTTGTGAGCCTGGGTTCTAGAGCTTATCACGTTACGCTTTAGATCTGTCTGATTGATGCTTTTCATCCGTGTTGGATGTCTGTGTGGGCTGAAAGCTACGGCTGCGCTCACTGGTGATAACAGCGCCTCTATAGCGGTCAGATAGAGAAATTACAGTCGCTGTGATAAACTCACTTCCAGCGCTGTGACCCCTGCTGGTTACATTAGAAGACGCAGTCTTCCTGTAATGTGTACATCTTAAATGTTCCTGTTTTAAACGGGAAACATTTTGAGAATATTGTACTCACAGCACACTTTAATTTGATTTTCACATATAATCAAATGTTGATGGCAGAACAGTTACACAGATTTAATACAGACATGTATGTTTTTAGATAAAACTTAACAGTTTATCTTTAATTCTGTGCAAAACTGGCTCTCTGTCCCTGTTTTGTTTTAAACTGCGAGTTTAAAATAACACACATGAGGCGTCCTTTGTTTTGGTTTTCAAAAAAAAATCTCACAACGACAGCCGTTTTTGTTTGACCTTGTCACAGGTCGACAAATTACTAAACATCACTGATTTTTATTTCATTTAACATCTTGGATGTTTTCTGAGCAGCTCATACACTTTGCATATTTGCAAGCTGCGATATGAGACCCACTTTACTTGGTTTTTCACAGAAAATCAGTACAGAGATGGACGTTCAAACACGTGCACCAACCGAGGGGGCCTCCTCTCCTATCTATCCTAGGTGGATGGAATCTGCCTCATCGTATGCTAATTACTTAGCTGCTAGGAACGTCCGTCAGGATAAGTGGGAAAATCCCCTGTCATTCTACGACAGGCTAATCTCGGTCTACTCCGGGGGCAAACCTGTTCCTGGATTAGAGGAAAATATGGAGTTTAAACGTCTTTTCATTATGAATCTTATGCCTTTTCAAATGAAATGTGTTCATTTCAAGGTTGATTGCAAAAAAGATTCCATGGAAGTGATAAGACAATATGCTGCGTCAGTTTTTGAGGCCGAAATACAACCTAGGATACCATCAGAGGTTTGTACAGGTCAAAAGGTCACATCCCACTCGCAGGAAGTAGTAGAGGTTCCCTCTCCTTCAAAGTGCGAGAGGTCACAGGTTTTTCATGATAACATACAACAGCATGGTGCTACGAGCTGTAGGAGTTCTTCTGCCCCCGCCCCTCAGGTTGAAAACCCTGAGATGAGCAGAGAACCACACAAGGTAGGTGTTCGCTCTCTAGATGAACCAAGATGGTTCAGATCGAACCAAAAGAGTTCTCACCTAGGTCTCACAGTGGGTGAACTTCGAGAGAAGTTGATGTCTGGGAACCGTGACCCTTTGAAAAGTGGTCTGTCCCGACATGTGCCCCCGAGAAGCGACCCTCCTGCCCCTGCCCCTCGAGCTGCACAGCTCGAGACATGCAATGAGTCACACATGCTCCAGATTATGGAAACGGCGCCTCCGCGCGAGGACGTGACTGAGGTTGTGGTTTGTTTGTCAAATGATTTGAATGTTACAGTGGTTGACCAAGCTGAGACAACGTGTGACGTTGTCCTTGATGATAACACAAACAACGTTGTTCAACCTGACGAAGCGACGCGCAGCACTGCCTTTTGCTACAACTCAGTGCACACAGTTGACAACAACAACGTCGACACTGACATAGATGCTGACAGCAAACAAATTGCTGAAGATCCGCATCCTGAAGGTCATGAGGCAGACAGCCATCATGATGCTGACAGCTACGACGATTACGCAGACAGAGTTGAGCGTACACAGAGGTGTGTGCTTAAACCTAGAAGGTTTCTGTGTAAGTTTATGAGAATGGGGCGCGCTAAGAAAGCTTACCTGCCACTCAGACTGGAAGGGGTCTTCGCGCGTGAGGCACTCCTGGATAGCGGCTCAGATGTGACTATCATGTCAGCCGAGCTGTTTGAGAGGCTACGGACCGCCGCTAACAGTGTTGGCAGAGAGATACCCCTGACAGAATGTGCTATAGAGTTGCAAGGACTCTCAGAAATGGGTACAACCCTGACAGCTATTGCCATGGTTCACATGCAGATGGGTGAGACGACAATTTGCCATCCGGTACATGTGTCTACGGTGGACTCCTGCCCATTTCTGGTCGGCCAAGATTTCATAAGTCGCTTTGAAGCGATTATAGATTATGGCAGTCAGACAATGTGGGCCACAGTGAGCAGTCCTCTGCCAATCGAGGTGCCTCCCCAAGGTCAGGACACTGACTGTCTAACAGCAGGTACCGCTGAGGTAAAAAAGGCTTCCCCAACTGAGACCACAGACCCGGTAAGTGAACCTTCATATACAGGTGAGACAGAGGAGACTCAACAATTGGACCAGGCTCTGGCCCATCACGAGGACCTCCTCTGCGAGCTGACACCTTCAGCACTCCCTGACCACTTCCTACCACAGGTGGAAGAGGGTGTGGAGATCCAAGAGTCCCACACCGATGACGCTGTACTGTCCTGTGGGACAGGTAATTCGGCATACAGCCAAGCTTTCAGTGAAGTCTTGGTTCAAGGACATCTGAGCCCACGTAGTGACAGTCTACAACACGCTGACAGTCACTTGGACTTCATTGTTACTGATTTTGAGGACCCCTCCTCAAACAAAAGGGGGGCAGACTCACACTTCCTACCACAGGTAGAGGACGGTGTAGAGATCCAAGGATCACACACCGAGAACGCTGTGCTGTCCTCTGGGACAGGTAATTCAGTCATCAGCCAAGCTTTCTATGAAACCTTGGTTCAAGAGCATTTGAATCTAGAACTACTCAGAGATGACATAGTTCTTACAGACTCAAAGAGCACCTCTTCATTCATGAAGTGGGAAGACATACATCACAACGACAGAGACACGCCTGCGACGGCGCCGACAGTTGTGACACACCTGCATTACGCAGAAAGAGGTAAACGTACAGAGGTACGTTGGCCGAGACCTATAAGGTTCCTGTACAAGGTTCCCCATAAACTGCGCGAACAGCTTAAACTAAACAATGGCATCCTAACTCGTGCCCATGGACGGACGTCCACACCCGTGTGCTTGGTCCCTCATGACCACAGGGGGGTGATGTTAGGCCATGCCCATGTCAAGGACAAAGATTTCAATAACCCCACAAACGACAAAGATCTCGCAAACTCACAGACTTCATGGGAAAAGAAGGTCGTCCAAGCACAGGATAGTAAATAAGCTTAAACAGTTTAAACTATTCTAGTTGCGAAAAGAAACCGTTCCAACTAGAACTTAGAAACGCTAAGCATAAAACCCACAACAAAAACTAACCTTAACAACCGTTTAAATCTGCAGGATTTAATTGACATCGGTTATAAAGCTAAGAACTGTTTTTCTTGTGTGTGACGTTGGAGTCTGACGACCAGAGTGAGTTTGACGTAGTGAAACGTTGTTTTTAGTTGCTTGATTGCTACTTTTGTTGTTATTGAAGTTGTTATTGTTTTCTGAACACTCCCAGCCAAAAGAGGTTTTGATTGTTGATTAGTTGAAGACTTAAATGGATTTTAACTATGCCAACATGCTGTTCATTTTGTTAAAGATCTCAATCTTTGATGAGTCATAGTAGATTAATACTACTTAAGGTACTATAATCTACACTGATCTCCCAATCATTTAGGTAGAACCGATTCGATCGTTTCTATTCTAGATCTATTCATTTTGATGAGTCTCGCCATAGACTTCAAAATTTTTAGGGATTACCAAATCTTGCGTCGTTCGTCTAAAAGACAACAGACATTTAGACCAAACTAGTTTCATTTTTATTTTAGTTTAACCTAAACTAAATAATGAATGGAGGAATAGTTTGAAAGAAGAGGCCTTCGTTACAGAAGCCCTCCACATTTCTATAGGTATAGATCCCTATATCTGATTTTTACAGCATTGATCCACCCCTTAATTGGTAATTTTAGCTGATCTAATCCATGATAGCTTACATACCAGGTGCATATAGGTAAGGCTTAATGTAGAATCCCTATCATAAGCCCACCTAAAACCACATAATTGCATGACACATTGAACCAGGGTGGCACCGACTGGAAGCCATCCAGCCTGCAACCTTCGATGTGGGGACCTGCTGATCCAACGTTGGTCTTCAACCTTCATCCAAGGCCCGCCTCCTCTGCTTCAATCGAGGGATCCCCTCTACATGCTGATTAAAAACCATTGGTGCTGATGAAATCAATAACCCCATCGTTGTGGATTTACCGTTGTGGATTATAAGACTTTGTTTTCCAAGGGATCACAGACTCAGTTCTCCATGGGTTAACAGACTATGTTTTCCAAAGGATTAAAAGCTTGCCGCAATGGGATTACCTACGAACAGTATGGAATTTCCAAAAACATTATGGGAGTATAATTTTGAACTTTTTGATTTTTCTTTTTCCACTTGCTGGATTACATAGAGGTCAGAGACATTCGGTGGTATCCTTTCGTGTTGGAACTCATCTCCAAGGACAGGCGATGACTTCCAAAAAGGGGGACTGTAGTGATATAGGCCTCTGTCTTGACCTTCAAGTACACCTCTCCACATCTCTCTGAAACTCTAAGTGTTACACCTTCTTGAAGCCCTCAAGGAGACAAATTGACACTTATATTTTGTGACAATTATTATGAATTAATGGACACTAATTAATCAGATTGAACTTTCTCTTTAATGTGTGTTAATTCAGAATTGATCAAACAGTATTTTTGTCATTTCAATGATGATCTGTTACTTGCATGACTTTGACCCTTCGGCTGGTTTATTTCTGCAGAAGCAAGCAGTCTTTGAATCTAAAGCACAAGGTCAGAGTAAACGTTTAACTTGCAGCTTCTTTTGTGTTGTCTATGAAGTTAGACATAACATTAGCTGTGCTCACAGGCAGGCCATCTGGCTGATTTATGTAAACAGTTTTCCTGTTGTCCGTCAAGAGACTTTCTGCCTATGGGATCATACTTCCATCTTTTATTTTGTTAACCAGCCTGTAGCCGTTGAGGAGGTGGGGAGACCCCACCTCCCCCATATAATGGGCACTTCCTATTTGGAAGTTAGTTTTTGGAGGAGAACTACTTGCAACTGTTTCTCTTCCCTGGGAAAGCTGGAGTCGGCCCGGTCATATGTCAACGACCCACGTCTCCGCTAGGATCATAGCAAAGCCTTACTGTGATCCTGTCACACTTCTGGAAGAATTTGTTTTCTAAAGTTTTATTTTGAAAGTCAGTCTGTGCGCTCGACCGTTGGTCCCTGCCGAGGGAGGCGAGTTCCTCGTATCGTGAATCAGCACACTCACGCTGAAGTCCAACTGGACGGCCACTGGACAAACCCATCCACGTGTGTGTCCACAAACTTCTCCACTCTTGTCTCCAAGAGACGAACCTCCAACAGGTAATGAGCCGTGGTGTGTTTGAGCGTGCGGGAGCCCAGCAGTCTGCTCGTGTGGGGGAAACGGTGTCACCCAGTCTGGTTCAAAGTAAACAACTTTAGCTTAACTTAGCTCCAGAACTCCTTCCTCCTATTTCTTATTTTTCATAAGCTATTAATCTGTCAAGTAATGTGCCAACAGTTAAGTTTTAATTGTCTGTTTGTTTTAATTTGAATTCTTGTCAACGTAGTTATTAAATCAGAGCTAATATCGATACAAATGTTTAATGTAATTCTTGTGATAGTTTCAATAAAAGGTCTATTTTTTTGGTAGACCAACATAAATTGAAGTCTAAGCGTGAAATTACATTTCTGATTAATCACAGTAAAAACAATTTAGTATCGGAAAAAGGAAGAACTCGCACTTTGGTGGCAGTTTGTGCAAGATTAAAGTCTGCTAAACTGCGCATCCAATAATGGTGGCTCAGTAAGTGTTTAAATACCTTACAAACATCATTATTATTCTATTACAGTAGTGAGAGGAACACTGCTGAGAGCACCAAGTAATTTATGTGGAGCCGGGCCTCTTGCTGGGTCCAGACACCTTGTACGTGCTGACCTCTGCAAAGACCCCTCCATCCTGTCATTGATGTGTTTGTCATCACCAGGACCCGAGACAATACTTACCCAGTGGGACCCCTTTGCTCAAAGTTGTGGGGTTCCTCCACGGCCTCAGGGCCTTCATGCACTCCGAGTGAATTTTCATCCCCCTCGTCTGTTGCGGGGGAGGGGGCGGTGGAATGTAGCTGTTTGTGCAGCCATACTTATAGGTATGGACACATATAGGACACATATGTAACAGAGCCAAAGGGATGCAAACAATTGCTGCCGCCATGAGGCCTAGTAAACGTTGGCAAAGCCTGAGAGGTACAGTCTTGTCTAGCTGGAAAAGTGCTAGGCAGAGCTGAAGGTCTGAACCCCTTTTCTCTGAGAGCCTCACCCTGCATAGAACAGAGTTCATCTCCAATCCCAGAAAAACAATAATCTGGGATGGACACAAATTGCTTTTCTCTGAGTTTATGACAAAACCTAGGGATTTTAGGTGTGACATCACTCTGTCCGTGTGGGATCTTGCTTGGACCTTGGAGCCCGTTAAGATCAACAAGTCATCCAGATAATTCAACACCCCCTCACGCCCTGGCTCCATGGGAGCCAGGGCCACTTCCAGGCATTTCGTGAACGTCCTCGGGGCGGTTGAGAGCCCGAAAGGGAGGACCTGGAATTCGTATGTGGCGTCCTTGAACGCAAAGCGTAGGAATTTTCTGTGGTTGTGCAGAATGCTGAAATGGAAATATACATATTTTAAATCCACCGTGCAAAAGTAATCCCTCGGACGAATCGAGTGAATTACTTGTTTTAACGTCAGCATTTTGAAATTGTATGAGTGAAGCCGAATGTTCAATTTCCTCAGATCCTCAGAAAAGCTGAAGAGGAAAGGCACGGGAGCTAGGGCTCGCTGGTCTGCTGGTCTTCTTTGAGTTTTAGGTTTTCGCATTACCTTCTCAGGAGCCATAGCTGAGAAGAGTTAAGCTCGTTAGCAGTGCTAACGTTGTCCGGAGACGTCTCCCTCCTCACGTCGTTTTCGCCGGCTAGCCTGCTAATCGTTAGCAGGGTAGTGGTGTCGCAAAGTCAGCGCAGTCGAGCGAAGCAGTCTGTGGAGAGAGGAGAAGAAAACTTTGGGGTGGAGGAAAAATGTGCCGGACCAGCTTTCGCCAGCCCGGCAATCCGCAGGAAAAAGTTCTCTGTACGCTCTGTGTAGGGAGCAAGCTCACCTTTGGTCGAGCAATGAACAACAGAGAAGATCCGAGAAGAGTGTTCAGGTTTAAGCGAGGTGAAGGGCAAATATAGGAAGTAGGATGGGTGTCCACGTCTTAAATACCCAGAGGGAGGGGACTCTGGCGTGACGCTGACGCCCTTGCCGTAAAGGCGTGAGTGTATTACTTCAGGTAAATCATGCGGGGGCGCAATTCCCATAGCATTATGTTGTACCGAGTGACATGACTGATGGTGTAGTGGCAAAGGAACCGACTTGGGACCCGAAGGACCCAGGTTCGAACCCCAGTCACGGCATAACTTGTGGTGTGTTTGAGCAGCACATCTCATCCCAACTGCTCCCCGGCGCGCTTTCTATAGCTGCCCACTGCCCCACCTGGTGGTGATTGGGTTAAATGCCGAGTCAAATTTCGTCTTGTATGGAAACATACACAGATGACAAAAATGTGACATTATTATTATTATTATTATTATTATTATTATTATTATTATTATTATTATAAGGGCCTGTTGTTTTCAAAGCCTCCGCAGCTCTGCGACATAGCTCGAACAGAGCGGGGGTGGACCTGTCTGTCTCTGGTTGACCTGCCGCAGTGTTCTGGGAGAAGTCCTCATCCTTCCCTTCCTCCTTGTTGTCTGCCTCATCGTCTGTCAGTTCGCCCGAGGCTGTAAGCGACAGGTCGTTAGCTCTTAACAAGTCCCTCGTGTCGAAATCTGCCGTGGTGTTCCCCACGGGAGCTTTAATGTACATCTTGTCGCCCCAGTCCTGTAATGTCCATCTTGTCGCCCCAGTCCAAGGCGCCACTATCTTCTATCTCGTCCCGCTCCATCTCCACTGTAGGCGTCTCTAGCGGTTCTCGAGCCGCGGTGGAGTTGCCCATGGCCTTGGCCACGAAGTCCACGTGCCTCCTTTGCACTCCCTCATGCAGCTGGCTGCAGTGAGGACAAGATTATGGAGAGTCCAAGGCCGTCTTTGCGTGGACCATCCCTAGGCAAATCGGACAGGCCTCGTGGGTGTCCGTCGCCGAGATAAAATAGCCGCATTCACTGGGGCAGGGCCGGGAGCCAGGGCTCGCTGGTCTGCTGGCCTTGTTGGAGTTCTTCGACTTTCTCTCGCCTCTCTCAGGAGCCATGGGTGAGAAGAGACGTTGAGTAAGAACCAGTCAGCACCCGCTAAATGTGATTGAGAAAATCTTCTCGTTGCACTGTTCGTGTTGCTAGCCTGTTAGCTCTGTTAGCTAGCAGGCAGGTGTGTGGCGCAATTAGCGTCCCACTAACTGGGCGCAAAACAGCAGAAAAAATACTTGAAAAACAAGTTGACAACACTAGGTTAGCGTCCGCTAAACATAGTGCTCGCAGGGACGTCCTCTGTGACGCTCTGAGAAGGGAGCGAACTCACCTCCAGACGAGCAGTTAAGTTACGCGAGGCAGGTCCTACGAAGTTCGGGTGTGAAGTGAGGTGAAGTGTACAAAGAGGACGTACGTTGCACGTCATCGTCTTTTATGCAAGGAGGGCGGAGCCTCCTTGTTGACGCTTACTTGCCTTAAAAGGCGTGATTGTATTGCTTCAGGTGAACCGCGCAGTGGCGCAATTCCCATAGTCATTTGTTGCACCGCAGTAGACTGACTAATAAGGGAACTTGGCATAATATGCTGGTGAAGATTCTCAGTCATCCAGGACATTATAAAATCAAAAAACGTTCAATACATAAACAACTGGATCTCATTTAATAATTAATAATAAAACTTGTGTGTGTGTGTGTGTGGTAAATGGAGCTTATTTATATAGCGCTTTCTAGCCCCCTGTGAGGAGCCCCAAAGCGCTTTACAATACCAGCCATCCACCCATTCATTCAGACATTCATACACCGGTAGTGGTAGCCTGCCTTGCAAGGCGCCATCCAGACCTACCGGGAGCAACTATATATATATATATAAAACAAAACATGGTAATCGAGTCTGTCCAAGATTTCATTTTCCTTGGAGCTAAAATCGACCGCAGTGGGGCATCGGCACCCGAGATCAAAAGGCGAATCACACTTAGCAGGACTGCAATGCAGGGAATGGTAAAGATCTGGAAAAGCAAGGCTATTACCATTGCAACAAAAGTCAGATTAGTCAACGCAATTGCCTTCCCTATAATGATGTATGGTTGTGAAAGTTGGACATTTAGAAAAGAAAAGAAAAGTCGAAGCTTTCGAACTTTGGTGTTGGAGGAGAATGCTAAGAATACCTTGGACTGCCATGATGAAGAACAAGAAAGTTTTGGACCGCGTCAAACCGAGATCGCCATTAATGGGCAAAATTACCAAACAGCAGCTCTCATATTTTGGCCACGTGATGCACGCTGATTCTTTAGAAACGTCAATGATGCTTGGAAAAGTCAGTGGAAAAAGAAGACAAGGCCGCCAAAGAACAAGATGGCTTGACACAATCATGACAACAATGAATATGCCAATTGTGGAATTGAAAGAATTGGTGAAAGACAGGAAGGCGTGGAGTACGAAGATTCATAAAATGACCAAAAGTCGGATGCGACTGATCGGATAATCATCATCAACAAAACAACTCTAACAGCACATAACAGGATGTTTTCTGCAGCTTTAAACTTTAAGAATGTGTCCAACAAGTGGCTCATTAGGATAGTGATTATAGGTTTACATTTAAAGATAATAAACAGAATGACTCCACTAAAGAGCTCATATTTTTCAAACTGCTACCAAAAGAAATGGTATTGGCTTTGCAGAAAATATTATGAATATTAAATATTTATGAAAAGGGGGCATATGGGTTTTTTAAAAAAAAGGCTCAAAACATCCTAAACATTTTTAAACACACAAACTCCCTGTGGTGATTTAGTAATTAAAACTTTCATTAATTCAGCCAGATTTTAGGTGCCTGCTGTAAAACTTACTGAGCTCATTATGCAGTAATTATATTGAATTTGAAGTCCATTTCACAGTTGAGCAGACTTTGTTTTTCTTGGAGTCAAAAACATATTCAGACTCCTTTCCTTTTTTTCTGTTTTGTTATGTAGCAACCTTGCATCAAAAGCCTTTAAATAAATCTGTCCTGTATCGTGTATTATAATAACATATAGGGACATTAATGAAAAGGAATTATTAATAACAACAGCAATTTTAATTAAGAAAAATACTAGAGTCTAACTTTGTCATACACACTGATGCAACATTTTTAATTTGGCTCTGCAGCTCATGTTAATCACCTCTTAGGTAAGGTTTTTCAAACTTTACTGGAATAGGCCTGTAGCAAATTAAAGTAATTAATTATAAATGGTGAGGAACACCCCAAGGTGTCAGAGGTACAGGACTTTAGGCAGAACACAGGATATTTGTATTTTGAAATTATTCATACACATTGGCTCCATCTTTCCTTTATGATGCACAGATAAATTGAGCAGTCAGGAGAAAAGGACGTCTACAAGTAAGAACACAGCAATCTCAATGGACTTAGAAATCTTGAGTGGACATAAAAACGCTCAGAAAATTTAAAATGTATGCTCCTGTTTGTTTATTCCCCAGTTCTTTACAGGGGATTTAAGTAATATCAGCTAAATAAAGCTAAACACAAGGAAAAAGATAATCCCCTCTCCCTCAAGGTTGTAACCCTGAAGCAGTGACAGTCAGAGAGACTAGTGTGTTATCAACAATTTACAATATGAATTTTCAAAAAAGAATTAAAGCATAAAACTATTTATTTATCTTCAATCTGCCTGAGACATGCTGTAATTTAATTCAAAGGGGTGCACAGGTTGAACTGGTCCAAAGACAAGTAGTCCAAGATCAAGGCTGATCTGGACCCAGCATGTAGTCGTTGCAAACAAACTCCAGCTACACTCTTGCAGACATTCTGGACCTGTTCCAAACTACACAACCTCTGGTAATCTATTCAACACCTTCTCTGGAGTGTATGGCAGGACTGTACACCCATCATCTCTCATTTTATTGCTCAGGGTGATCCCAGTGGACACATCCTTCAACAAACGTGAGAAGGATGTGATTGCTTTTGGCTCTCTTGTGCCCAGGAGGCTAATTTTGTGCAATTGGAAGGACCCACACCTCTCAAAATATTGGATAAAAAAAGTGATGTATCATATTCATCTAGAAAACATCAGATACACCCTGAAAGTTTCTGCAGGACGATTCTGGGACACCTGACAGCATTTCCTGTCATTTGCTGAAAACGTCAATGCCTGTATAGAATATTTATGGATGTGTGACTGATCCGGGGTGGGAGGGGATTTTGTTCTGTGTTCTTTTGTTCTTCATGTGTTTGTGTTAAAAAAATATATAATAATAATAATAAAAAGACTTTGTGTAAGTCGTTGTGTGATCTGAACCCGAGTGGTGTTTTGTTGTTGGACTTCTGTGCTCGTCATGGATTGTCCATAACGAACACCATGTTCAGGCATAAGGGTGTACATATGTGCTCTTGGCACCAGGACACCCTAGGTCGCAGTTCGATGATCGACTTTGTTGTCGTCTCATCTGATCTGCGGCCGCATGTCCTGGACACTCGGGTGAAGAGAGGGGCGGAGCTGTCAACTGACCACTACCTGGTGGTGAGTTGGCTCCGATGGTGGGGGAGGATGCCGGTCAGACCTGGCAGACCCAAACGTATTGTGAGGGTCTGCTGGGAACGTCTGGCAGAGTCTCCCGTAAGACGGAGCTTTAACTCCCACCTCCGGGAGAGCTTTGAACACGTTCCGAGGGAGGCGGGGGACATTGAGTCCGAGTGGGCCATGTTCCGCGCCTCTATTGTCGAGGTAGCTTATCAGAGTTGTGGCCGCAAGGTTGTTGGTGCCTGTCGTGGTGGCAACCCTCGAACCCGGTGGTGGACACCGGCGGTGAGGGATGCTGTCAGGCTGAAGAAGGAGTCCTATTGGGCCTTTTTGGCCTGTGGGACCCCGGAAGCAGCAGATAGGTACCGACAGTCCAAGCGGCATGCGGCTCGGGTGGTTGCTGAGGCAAAAACTCGGGCGTGGGAGGAGTTCGGAGAGGCCATGGAGAATGACTTCCGTACGGCTTCGAGGCGATTCTGGTCCACCATCCGGCGTCTCAGGGGGGGAAAGCGGTACGCGACCAACACCATTTATGGTGGGGATGGCGTGCTGTTGACCTCAACTCGGGATGTTGTGAGTCGGTGGGCGGAGTACTTCGAAGACCTCCTCAATCCTACTGGCACGTCTTCCACTGAGGAAGCGGAGCCTGGGGACTTTGGGTCGGGCTCTCCAATCTCTGGTGCTGAGGTCACCGAGGTGGTTAAAAAGCTCCGCGGTGGCAAGGCTCCAGGGGTGGATGAGATTCGCCCTGAGTTCCTTAGGGCTCTGGATGTTGTGGGGTTGTGTTGGCTTACGCGACTCTGCAATATCGCGTGGACATCGGGGGCAGTTCCCTTGGATTGGCAGACTGGGGTGGTGGTTCCCCTATTCAAAAAGGGGGACCGTAGGGTGTGTTCCAACTATAGGGGGATCACACTCTTAAGCCTCCCTGGTAAGGTCTATTCAGGGGTTCTGGAGAGGAGGGTCCGTCGGATAGTCGAACCTCGGATTCAGGAGGAGCAGTGTGGTTTTCGTGCTGGTCGTGGAACACTGGACCAGCTCTACACCCTCAACAGGGTCCTGGAGGGTGCGTGGGAGTTTGCCCAACCAGTTTACATGTGCTTTGTGGACTTGGAGAAGGCATTCGACCGCGTCCCTCGGGGGGTTCTGTGGGGGGTACTCCGGGAGTATGGGGTACCAGGCCCATTGATATGGGCTGTTAGGTCCCTGTACGACCGGTGTCAGAGCTTGGTCCGCATTGCCGGCAGTAAGTCAGGCTCGTTTCCAGTGAGAGTTGGACTCCGCCAAGGTTGCCCTTTGTCACCGATTCTGTTCATAACTTTTATGGACAGAATTTCTAGGCGCAGCCAAGGTGTTGAGAGGATCCGTTTTGGTGGCCTTAGAATCGCTTCTCTGTTTTTTGCAGATGATGTGGTCCTATTGGCTTCATCAGGTCGTGATCTACAGCTTTCGCTGGAGCGGTTTGCAGCCGAGTGTGATGCGGCCGGGATGAGGATCAGTTCCTCCAAATCCGAGGCCATGGTCTTGAGCCGGAAAAGGGTAGCATGCCCTCTCCGGGTCGGGGAGGAGGTCCTGCCCCAAGTGGAGGAGTTTAAGTATCTCGGGGTCTTGTTCACGAATGAGGGAAAACTGGAGCGTGAGATCGATAGGCGGATAGGTGCAGCATCCGCAGTGAAGCGGGCGCTGTACCGGTCTGTCGTGGTGAAGAGAGAGCTGAGTCGAAAGGCAAAGCTCTCAATTTACCGATCGATCTACGTTCCCACCCTCATCTATGGTCATGAGCTTTGGGTTGTGACCGAAAGAACGAGATCTCGGATACAAGCGGCTGAAATGAGTTTTCTCCGCAGGGTGTCTGGACTCTCCCTTAGAGATAGGGTGAGAAGCTCAGTCATCCGGGAGGGACTCGGAGTAGAGCCGCTGCTTCTCCACATCGAGAGGAGCCAGTTGAGGTGGCTCGGGCATCTGGTTAGGATGCCTCCTGGACGCCTCCCTGGTGAGGTGTTCCGGGCATGTCCCACCGGGAGGAGACCCAGAGGAAGACCCAGGACACGCTGGAGGGACTATGTTTCTCGGCTGGCCTGGGAACGCCTTGGGATTCCCCCAGAGGAGCTGCTCCAAGTGGCTGGGGAGAGGGAAGTCTGGGCCTCCCTACTTAGGCTGCTACCCCCGCGACCGACCCCGGATAAGCAGACGAAAATGTATGTATGGATGGATGGACTTTGTGTAAAAAAAAACATACTAGAGATCATGTGTCATGCTCAGTTTGAAGCTGATCATATTTGTTATTAATTACTTTTTTCATTATGAACATATTTTTGATTTTGGTGTCAAAATAACACTGATGTTTGTGTCAGTCTTATAGTAGCAGGCTGCTTCAACTGCTGGACCCAATAGCATTGATGAAGGATGATATCACAGAATTGTGGGGAATTCCCAAAGTCCTGGATGTCGGACAAACAACGCAGCAGAATATATGCATAACTTTAGTCTGTCAGTGTTTCACACAAGTGCATGGTTTTACAAGAAGAGTCAGTATTAGAGGCGTTTAAAATTCCTTTTGTTTTAAACTTTTTCCTTTATGTTTATCATTTTAAACATTACTTTTATGCTTCATCAATTATCTTTAAAACATTACTTTTTAGTTCATCAAGTGTCTTGAGTTTCACAGGGTTTATTGTGACATATACCTCGTTCCTGTTTTTATTAGGTGCACAAAGCTGATTATCAAAAACCTATCATGCCTGCACGATAAACATTAGTTTCCCACGAACAGACAAAACACGAAATGTTCGACTCCAGTTTATCACCTAAGAAAGATGTGCGCCTGAGAAGATGTGGTGTGTTTGACCTTGCTGATTATTGTTTTCTGTGTCACTTGCCTGAATAAAAGACGGACTGAAACTGCAGCAAGTCGGAGTTCATTCTGACCTTGGTCAGTGGTGGATTTCCCTCTTTGCAATGAATTGTTCAACATCTCACGCTGTTGTCTTGTGTGAATTATTTTATTTTAGGTTCAAGGGAAAAAAACTATCAGTCAGGATGAAGTAACTGATTGCTACAATTATTTAAATGATCTGAGAAAGAAATTTGCAGCTCACTTAATGTCAGTCGAGGAATAATAAATATGTAACTAAATGTTTTAACTGCAAAACTAGACTTTGCCTGGCATTGTCAAATAATCCAAAAGCTTCAGCTTTAGTAAACTTAGGTTTATATAACTAAACTCTTTAAGGCGAATTTGGGACTTTTATTTCATTGTTTCATTGAAATGCAGTGATTTTTCAAGGTGATTCTTAGTATTGAAGATTTCTATCATCGTTAATTTTCTAAGTGAAGCTTTAGGCACTCAAGGTGCCAAAACAGCAAGGTGCAGAGATTCTTACAACAATTTATTGTGGGTAGGAATATCACGGTATATAAAAGGGAACCATCTCCCAGAAAGGTGGCATGTTGCCAAAATTACAGGTGGAAAGTTTGCAAAGAAGTGTTTTCAGAAATAAACCAAACCCTATAATGACTGTCGTACACATGTAGCTGTGTTCAAACAAGGCACTCAAGGGAACAATTCTTCAGACAAGTTCTTGGATTTTCATTGTCTTCTTTCATCTCATCAAAAATCAATACTACAATGGACTAAAAATAAAACGCCAACTAGAAAAATTCACCTCAGAGAAAAGATAAGAAGTAGAAAACCACAGAGAAAAAGAAGGAAAACTAACAACTAGATCTTTTTTTGTTCTTCTTCTATGAGTGAATAAAATTATTCGCTGTACCCTTTTCGTTTTTTAATTTCTCTGATGACTAAATTAAAGTTTGATTTTATGGAGATGTTGTATATATATATATCTATATAATATATATATAGATATAGATATATATATATATATATATATATATATATATATATATATATATATAGATATATATAGATATACAGTAGATATATGTCATTATGTAGACTACTGAGTCTATGAATAGGGTAAGCAAGTATAAGCCTTGGCTTCAGTCTATTCCATTTTTGGTAAATGATTGATTTACCATTTTATATTGTTTTCCTTTGTTTGTAATGTTTTTAATTTACCAAAATAAAGTTGAGTTGAGAGTTGAGATTTGTTATGTGGCCACTGACTGACACAGCTTAACCGACTGTACAATGGCAAGGTCTGATTTACGTAAATGGTTAAACCTCTGTCGTAGATGAGACAGTGTGGAAAACAGTTGGGTAAGTAAAGATGTTAAGTCTTATTTTAACAGGTTGGTGGTTAAAAACAAGAAGAAGAAAAAAGCCAAGATAAAGCATCAAAATCAATCCTTCCATTATCTTTAGCCGCTTCTTCCTTTTCGGGTCACGGGGATCACTGGTGCCCATGTCCAGCCATCACTGTGCGAGAGACTGGGACACCCTGGACAGGTCTCAGTCCATCACAGGGGCACGCAAAGACAAACAATCATTCACTCTCTCTCTACCTAGGGTCAATTTAGAGTTACCATTCAGTCTAGCATACATGTTTTTGGTCTGTGGGAGAAAACTGAAGTACCAGGAGAAAACCCATGCATGCATGGAGAGAACATGCAAACTCCACCTAGAAAGGTCCCGGGCCGGGATTTGAATGGGCAACTTTCTCACTGAGTCGGCAGCTTTACCAACTGCACCACAGTGCCACCAATGTAATATCAAAATCTGAATTTAAAAAAGGAAAATAGTTTCCATGCACTTATAATATTAGAGATATAGAAAGGAAGAGACATTGTTGATTTCAACATATGCAACAGCTAACAATGGTGATTCTCTTGTACATATGTTGTACCAATACCCAAGTCCAATTTAACTCTGGACTGACTTAGTAAAAAGGTGAAATGAAGTCTAAGTGCTCTTTCTTGCAACTACAGGAATTCTAAAATCAAAACAGCATTGTTTCTGTGTTTGCTGGTGCTTCACTTCTATCCTGTCTACAGCCATTCTCTCTGAACCTCTTTGTGCTTGGCTGTGTGCTCGCTGGCAGCTTTGGGCACATGTCGTCCAAAGCCTGAGCAGAGATCCACCTGCAGCCATTTCCACAATCAAGACCCCCTTCAAACGTTCAGCCCTGCTAACACCACCCTGGCCCAACAGAAGCTTTTCTAAAACAACCAGTTACAGGGCACGGTTTTACTTTCCCCGTTGCCCTGCCAGTTTATACTGAGCTCTAAACTGTCTGCAGAATCTCACAAATTACAACTCCAAACTTCTTTTTACACCATCTGCTCCAAGATTTCTGAAACCTTCTCGAACCATTTTTCTCCCAGAGTTATGCCACACCAAATGTCATGGATCAAGCCTTAACTGAAGTGTTTCCACACTAAGTTTCTTTCCATCCTCGTTCATTCTTGTCTGTCAGCGTTCACTTGCTTAGCCGTCACACTGTCAGTGGAGTTTGCAATAGATCCTGATTCCAAGCAGTTCTAGAAGACTGCTCACTTTCAACAAAGACAAATTTAACACAAAATGTATATCCTGGTTGAGCAGTGTCAAAATCTTTACATACGGTATTCCAGGGCAGCTACTGACTGATTCTCCTGTTTTGCTCACACAGAAGCCTTTTGAGAAATCACACAGTTGGCTTGATGACCAACATTTAAAAAAATATGATTTGTGTTGTTGGTTTATCAACTAACTCGTGCTTGTACGTTGTATTCAAATAGTTATAGCCAAATGTTAACAAATCCCTTTCACTTTGTAGAGAACACTTGTTCCTATTTCTACTACTGTATTTTTCAGACCATAAGGCGCATTAAACGAAACAAAAACAGTCAGATAAGTCAAACTGTATTCAACTCATTTGCAATAAGCACATACAATTGGTTCAAGGTCAGTAAGTACAACTAGAGTTAAGATAAGATAGAACTTTATTGATCCCGCAGGAAATTGTTGTGCCAGAGTTTCAGTACAAAGGAACATGCACAAGAATCACAAGATACAGTATAAAAAATAAGAGAATATAAAAAATAAATACATAAAAAGAATAGAATATTAAAACTAATACATAAGGCGTAACTGATTATAGGCTCACTGTCGATTTTTAAGAAGTGTGCCTTATAGTCTGAAAAAAACAGTATTCATTTAGGTAGAATTCTGAGTTCTTACAGATATATTTGGTGTTTTTTCAGTTCTAATGTGTAAATGCAACAAAATTACAAAAGGCAAAAAAAAAAATACTAACTAAAAGAAGATGTTCTCTACCAGAGGTTAAAGAAAGTATATATTTTTGAAAATACATAAAGCTTTCCCTTAAAAATGCAACAGGTTTAGGTTATTTAAAGCAGCAGACCAATTAGCTGGCTGTTTGTTTTTATTAATCAGAAAACGTTGCAGAAAAAATGGTAAAATGTGTGGGTTTTAGACTGAAAAATACAAGAAGTAGCAGTAGCAGAGCACTCTGTTTAGATTTTTTAAACAATAAAACTACCTAAATATTGAAAGCACAGCTGCACACTTTATGTGTTATTAAAAATTCTTTAAAATTATATTTCAATATTGGTGTCGAGTTAAAGTAGCAATCATGTGGTTGAATAGATCTCAAATAATTTGTTTGCAAAAATGTGTTTTTTTTATTTACTTGTTGCATTGATAGATTTTATGAAAAAGAAAATAGTGTTCTGTGTTTCTTGAACAGTTGAAGCCCATTTTTTCTTTTCATCACATCTTGTCTGTTATGCTGCCTCCTCATATGAATGTCCTCACTTTGCTATGAAGCACTCAGGGCTGAGGGGACATGAGGAGACAGCACAGATCAAAACATTGAGCACACACCAGTAGCTCACAGAAATCCACGACTGACAACATTGTTGTTTGCAAGACGAATGACAGAGCAACAGAGAAAAAAAATGAGATGAAAAGAATGAAATAGGGGTGAAAAAGAGTGAGTAAAGGTGGGATGAGGTTGTACGCACTGGATAAACAACTGTTTTGTGTGAAGTAAAAACCTCCAACACTTTCAGCTGTGGCTCTGCGACACAATATGAAGAAGAGACCCACCACGGTGACAGTGATTTGGTTTCTCAGAAGATAAAATAACCATATTTCTTTCTGTGTCTGCTCCATGCCACACGTTCCATAACGCTGAACAGTGATCAATGTCATTTTAACGGTTCCTTATACAATATTTAAACCTAAACATTGAATGTTTTATTTAGCTACATTTTTCCCCAACATCTGTTGAATGCTAAAAAGCGAAGCTTGATTTTACAGTTAAATTTGTCTTTATTTAACATTTACGACTGACAGAAAGTCTTTGATTCTAATGGAATTCGAGATGAGCAGTTCCTTACATCCACTCTTGTGACAGAAGATTGAGAGGACGGCAATGAAGCATGTTTGCCGAAAGTCAGCCATTTGTGTTTGAATTTGGGAAAGTGCTCTGAAACAAAAAAACGATGCTGAATCCTCGTCAGCTCACCTAATGATGATGAAAAGTGAAGAGAAAAGGACAACCTGTCTTCCATCATATAGCAGGATCAGACATCCAGCTCAGCAGAGAGTAAAGCACTCTGTCTGGACGCTGCATTCCTTATAACTTATTTATGTTTTCTCTTTTTTTTTTTAAGTAAGGGAAATGCATCTTGCATCTGTATGTATCTTGGCATGTTTGGCATATGAACACGAAAAGGTCCATAGCAATCTATTCAGTAAACACTGCAGAGTATAGCTTTTACTGTTTTGTTCTTGTTCTTTTGCCTGCTTCTTTTTCTACAGTACTGGTAAGTGAACTCGCATGAAATCTTTGGCAATTGTTTTACACCAGATGCCTTTCCTGACACAACTTGGCTTAAGCCTGTAGTCTCAAGATTACAAAATTGCAGCAATGACTACCAAACTGTGGTCCAAATGGTTTTGGATGCAATAATACAGAAATCATAAAGAAGTGCTTTCATCTTTGAGGACACGTGGAAGAAAAGTGTTTCTAGAGTTTCTCGTTTTCAGCAAACGTGCCTTCAGGATTTTTATTTCATGTCATTACTGTCACTAATTTGCCAGAACATTTTGTTGCGACGCCTTACCTTTTAAAAAAAAGGGGGAAATGGTCTATTTAATGACAAAATGATTGTAAATGATTTACAAAATGATTGAAAAAGCAAAAAAACACTTTAAAAATATTTTAACAACATATCCTGCCATTTTAAAAGAAAAGCTCTGCAGAGTGTGGTGAAGGCTGCACAGAAGTCTGTTGGAGTCAGCTTCCCCACCATCACTGACATCTACACCTCCAGATGCAGGAAGAGGGCCACCTGCATCATGAAGGACCCCACTCACCCAGCACACACACCTTTTGCCCCACTCCCCTCAGGCAGAAGGTTGAGGAGCAATATGTGTAGAACCACTAGGCTGAGGAACAGCTTCTACCCTGAGGCTGTTAGACTCATGAATCTAGTCAGGATTATCACTGTGCCAAAAAAAAAAAATCACTGTAATGCCACTTGGTTGTTGATATGTGTTGCTGATTTATTTCATGTTGCTGTGTTCATTCATCCTCATCTGCTCACACAGACTCATGTTCGTTCTGCTGTTGTTTCGCACATTGTTTTGTACTATCAGTGCTTAATGTATTCTTAGTTTAGTGTTTTTCTTAGTTCCTGTCTTGGATCTTATTACGGTTTTTCGTTACAATTTGTATTTTTGGTGGATGTATCTGGGACCTGTGTACATAGTTTCATTCCACCTCATGTACCACATGTGATGTGAATGACAAGAAAGGACCTTGAATTTTTCATTTCTTGGCCTGAGAAGCCAATGTTTTGACGATCCGTCTATCCGTCGTGCTCCAATATGAATTCATATTTACTTAGTCCCTGCAATAAAACATGAGTCTTATTATACTATTTTAATATATGAACCAAAGGCTATTTTATCGTCAAAGAGATGTATCCTAATACAACAACTTTACCAAATACCTCTATACAACATTTGCCCCATAGTATTTTGTGTATGGTGAAGCCAGCATAGTAGAAAAGAGAAAAATTCAAGCAGCAAAAATACTTCTGTCATAAAAATGGAGGGAATAAGGGCAGAAGTTAAGCAGTGACCTTCAGCAAATATATTTGCAACATTTAATATGTCGTGTTTGGTGCGTGTGAAATAGGACTTTGAATGCAAGTAAGAAGTAAGTGGATCATGCAGGAACAAAACCCAAACTTTAGATATTAAAATGAGAAAAACAAACAATATCAGCTGAACAAGACATGAGCAAGTGTCACAAGATGTAACGGGAAGAGCCGGTAAAGAACTGAGAAAAAGACAGAGTGCATTATATTTAATGGGAGTGGTGATTAGTGAGCAACAGGTGTGCTGATTACTAATGGAAGTCAGGTGATATGTAAGGACCGGTGAAACAAGGACAACAGAGGACTGGCGGTATGCACCTGAACGTTGTTTGCAATCCGCCAATAAACTAAAAGAAGAAGAAGAAGACAACAGAGGACAGTTATAGTAGAAATGATAGTACGAGTAACAAGTTGTACATTATTTTAAAAAAGTATTCTGTTAGGTAATCAAAGTTCATCTGGTGATGAGAAATTATTCATCGGATAGTTATTTGCTTCTGATGTTGATTTTTTTTATCAGCACTGATCTAAGAAGGATTTTTCAAATCAAAGGGAATTAAACTATGTATAATATTTTCTACATGCATAATAAATAAATTCCATTTGATCCTCTCACTGAACTCAAATCAATAGTTTACTTTCAGCTTTGACTTTTTTTGCACCGCATATAGCATAAAAAAAATGCCTCCCAATAAGTGCAATGTCTTGTTTTTAACCTGCATCAACTTGTTTCCCATTCAATGACACAGATACTGACCTCTATGTTCAGCTCAAATCCTTCTTCTTACCCGTTAAAAGCAACAACTCCGGTACTGATAGAGAGAAACGCGAGATGTCACATGTCTATGCATGTAAGTTTGAAAACAAAACAGCAAAATAACAATAAAATAATAAGTGCAAAAGCAACTGGGAAACAAGTTCAGTATGTGGGAATGTACTCCCCTTGCAGTGTGAATTGAATTGCCATTGATGCTCCTTTTATCCTATTGTTTCCTGCACAGATGTGGAAGTGTTGTCAGCATGCAGTAAGTCTGCCAAAAGTCTTATACATAAAAAGTATTTATATGATAATGCTAGTGTTTCTCCACAGACACAGAAAAACTTTATTTCATTTAACTTTTTAGAGCTCCCACGCTCTGCACGTGTTCCGTATTTAATAGGAAAAGAAATCCTAATTAAGTCAGAGTTACTGTGCAGAATAAAAACATATTTCAAGAATTTTATAGAGGTTTCATGTCTGAAAAGAAACAAATGTGACTGCTTGACTTCTACTGTAATTTTACATTAGCTTAATTTAGTATCATGGTGGAATTTAGTTGAATGGCTGCTTAAGAACATTTAATATTTGAACAAATGCTACAGTTTAAAAGAGCTTTAACGTGTGTGTACTATTTTCACATACTAGCAGTTTTTATCTGTTCTTGAACATCCGTCGTAAAGAAACAAGCCTGTTTTATTCTTGATTTGATTTTTAAGGTATAAAAAGCTCTTTTTTTTCAGTGCGTTGCACATGAGCATTTCCCCATCCATTGTCTCATATCACTGACAAGCTGAAACCACTTGCTGTGGCATTGTTCATGTACACGAAAAGGTGTGACTGAATTAGCAAGCAGGTGAAAAAGAGAAGAAGATAATGTCATCCGTAGGTGACAAATGCACAAAAGGAAGCATTTCCAGAGGGAGGAGGAAGATGATAACGAAGCTGAAGTATGACATTTGAACAAAGCCCTTTTATGAAACCAGTCCCTTTGGCTTTATAGATGTACATGGTGATGCAACAATCGGACTTCCATTTAAACTAATTTACAAGCATTTCAGTTTTTATTCTGTTGTGTTTTTATATGCATATTAGTAGTAGTATATTTCAACACATTAGCTTATATCCTATCAATTTGTATTCACTGACAAAAAAATACAACTTTTCTTTAAACACAAAATCTAATCACCACACTCATTAATACAACCTAACAGGTTAATCATCATCATCAACCAGGATATCAACGTGCATAAAAACATCCAGCCATTGTCTGCCTCTTGTTCCAAAGTTGGGTTGCAAAGGCAGAACCTTGTGCATGGAGGCCCAGACATCATTTTTCCAAGCCATCTTTTTAGATCTCCCAGGAGGATATCAAAGTCAAAAAGTCAAAGTCAACTTTATTGTCAAAACTGCAATATGTACAGGACATACACAGGATTGAAATTGCATTTCTCACTGTCCCTCGGTGCAACAGTAAACATTTAAACACTAAAACACTAAAACATTTAATAAACATAAGCATAAAATGAAATAATAAAAGTGTAATACTGTCCTGAGTTTTTGCATAGTAGTTTTTGCATAGTAGTAGTATGAAAGTATGAAAAGTTACACCAACACTAAAACACTAAACATTTAATAAACATAAGCATAAAATGAAATAACAAAAGTGTAATACTGTCCTGAGTTTTTTGCATAGTAGTATAAAAGTGTAAAAAGTATATCTATAAAATAAAATGAAAGTTCTGGCATTGACATTTGTAATAGAGTGACAAAGCAGCATATGAAGTTTATGTACACAGTATATGTATGAGGTAGTTGATATTGGTATAGAGGTAAAGTGGCATATGCAATAAGGCTAGTAAAATATATATATATATATTATATATATATATATATATATATATATATATATATATATATATATATATCAGCAGTAGTGTAGATATAAAAAGTAGTGTAAATGTAAACAGTGAATGTAAACAGTAGTATGACTATAGGCAGTAATGTAATACAAGCATTAGTGCAAATATAAGAAGTAGTGCAAACTGAATGAGCACATGACCGTGAGTTGAGTGAATCACCCGTTTTGATGACATAGAGTCCAGTGTTAAAATCTTTGTGTTATGTGGTGGTGTGTGAACGTTTTTTTGTGATTAAGGCAGTAAAAGTGGGAGGGAGGGCAGAGCAGGCAGAGAGTTTAGCATCCTGACTGCCTGATGAACAGAGCTGTCATTTAGTCTGCTGGTTCAAGCCTGGAGACTCCTCAGTCTCCTCCCTGAAGGCAACAGGCTGAAGCAGCTGTGTAGTGGGTGTGTGGGATCACCTGCCATGCAGAGGGCTTTCTGAGTGAGGCGTTTGCTGTGTAAGTCCTGCAGTGAGGGGAAGGAGGTGCCGACAATCTTCTCAGCTGCTCTCACGATGCGCTGGAGGCTCTTGCGGCAGGATGCAGTACATGCACCAAACCACACCGTGATGCAGCTGGTCAGGACACTTTCTATGGCACCCCTGTAGAAGGTGCACATGATGGGGGTTGAAGCTCCAGCCCTTTTCAGCTTGCGGAGAAAGTAGAGGCGCTGGTGAGCCTTCTTGGCCAGTGATGCAGTGTTCCTGCTCCAGGACAGGTCCTCTGAGACGTGCACTCCCAGGAACTTGGTGCTGTCCACTCTCTCCACTGTGGTGCTGTTGATGGTCAGAGGGGCATGTTGGGCATCCCTCTTCCTGAAGTCCACAACAATCTCCTTTGTCTTCTCCACGTTGAGAGTGAGATTGTTGTGTCCGCACCACAAGGCCAGGCGGCTCACCTCATTCCTGTAGTCCGTCTCATCGTTGTTGCTGATGAGACCTACCACTGTTGTGTCGTCCGCAAACTTGATGAAGTGGTTGGAGCTGTATGATGGTGTGCAGTCGTGTGTTAGCAGGTTGAATAGGGTGGATATCAAGGTGTTCCCATACCAGTCAAGAGAAAGTCTCTCCAGGGTTTCCCAGGTATTCCTTAGGGTCTCTTCCCAGATGTCCATGTCCAAATTACCTCCCTAGATGTCCAAAGGGGAAACTTGCTTGACACCTAAATTACCTCATTTGGTTCCTCTAAATGTGGACTCTGAGTCTTTCCCATATAGATGAACTTCTCATCCCATCTCTAAGGGAGAGCTACCCTGAAAATAAAACCCATTTTGATTGCCTATATCCACAATCTTGTTTTTTTTCCTGTCACTACACAGAGTTCAGGACCATACGTGAAGGTAAGAAGGTAGAATGGTAAACAGAGAGCACTACCTTGCACATCAGCTCTTTCTTCACCACCATGGACAAGGCACTGAGTATGTAATACTACGAGAGCTGCATTGATCCGTAAGTCAATCTCATGCTCTATTTTCCCTTATATGTGTACAAAACCCATTTACCGGTAAATACCTCCATTTTAGGTGGTATACCTAACTCCTAAACTGGCGATGGAAGTCCACCCTTTTCCGACTGAGGACCACATCCTCATCCTAATCTCATCTGCTTCACTCTGCAAACAGCTCCAGTGCGAGGTGGAAATCATGGCACAATGACTCCAACAAGACTACATCATTCTCAAAAAGCAGACAAACAATCCTGAGGTCACCAATCCAAACCTTATCTACATTTTGTGAAATGTTCAATTAGCAGTTTTGTTTTGTTGAATGAATAAAAAAATGGATAAGATGACTTTTTCCCCCCTGGTGAACAGTGGTAACATACCTCAAAAATATATCAAGTAATTTTATTCATTGGATTTTGGTTTTGAACACAATTGAGTAAAAGGTTAAGATTTTGTAAGGTATAGGACATCAGATTAAGGTGCCTTCTAGCTTCCCTCTGGAGGTTTTCCAGACAAATTCCACTGGGAGGAGGTTTATGGACCAGACCCAAAAACTACTGTGTCCTCTCTTAGGAACCCATTGGGATCTCCCAGGAAGAGCTGTAAAGTGTTGCTGGAGAGGGATGTCTGGGTTCATGGCAGCAATTCCAGCAAGGACCTGATCACGGATAAGTGGCAGAAAATTGATGGATGGACGGTAAAGCAGAACTTGACACATACCTTTAAATATTCATTCATTCATTCAACCTTTATTTAGTCAGGTAAATCTTTTGAACCTCATGGGCTCATTTACGAAAGCGACCTGCTAAAACTAAAGAACAATGAACAGCAATGGTAGAATTTCCTTAAACAATAAACAAACAAACAAACAATAAACAATAGAAAACAAAAGAGAGGGGAAAAAAAAAAAAAAAAAAAAAATTTTTTTTTTTTTTTTTTTTAACAAAGTATCAAAAAACTAGCAAAACATTATAAGGTAAACGTATAGAATCAAAGACAGGAACAAATCTGCATTGGTTTTTGCCAGGATTCCAACAGATTCTGAAAACCATTTAGAGAAGTCAAGTTTGAGAGCTTCAGATCTTTTTGTAAGATATTCCAGGAAGCTGGAGCGGAATAGGAGAAGGCCCTTTTTCCAAGTTCAGTCCTCACTGACGGAACACTGCAGGTAATCATGTCCTGAGAGCGCACACTGTAGCTGCAATCACGCAAAGACATGTAGGAGGAGATGTATGAGGGCAGCAGACCAAGAAGTGATTTAAAGATGAAAATGTACCAGTGGAAGAGTCTGCGTGAGGTTAATGATGTCCAGTTAACCAGTGAATACAGGGTGCAGTGGTGGGTACGATAATCACAACCAGTTATGAATCTTAGTGCACCATGATAGACAACATCCAACATCCGCAGGGTGCTTGTAGGAGCATTCATGTAGAGGATGTCACCGTAATCAATGGAGGGAAGGAAAGTCACAGATACAAGGCGTTTCCTAACATTCAGTGATAGACATGATCTGTTTCTGAAAAAGAAACCCAGTTTAACTTTCAGTTTCTTCACTAGGTTTTCCACGTGGAGTTTAAAAGAGAGATGTGAATCGATCAGGATACCCAGATATTTATAGGAATCAACAAACTCAATAGGGACACCATTTGAAGATAAAATCAGAGGAAGAACTGCTGGGACCGACTTCCTATTTGAAAAAAACATCCCTTTTGTTTTATCAGCATTTAGGACAAGTTTGAGACGGAACAAATCTGACTGGATGAAGTCAAAAGCGGATTGCAGTAACTGGAAAGCCTTAGCTACTGTTTTAGCTCTGCAATAAACAACTGTATCATCAGCATAGAAATGTAAGGATGCATCAGGGATGCAGTGACCTACATTAGCTATGTAGATTGTAAAGAGAGTGGGTCCTAAAACTGAGCCTTGTGGTACACCATTTTTAACTGTTAAATAGCTGGAAGAAGTACCGTTATGTTGAACACATTGCCTCCGATTGGAAAGATAGTTAGAAAACCAACCGATGGTGTGATCAGAGAAACCGATTTCTGAGAGCTTATGACACAGGATGTTATGATCCACAGTGTCAAAAGCTTTAGACAGGTCTAAGAAAAGTGCAGCACAATAGTCCTTAGCATCCAATGCTTCAACAACATCATTCAGAACCTTCAGAGAAGCAGTTGTTGTGCTGTGTTTTTTCCTGAAACCAGATTGATGAAGAGGTAAGATGTTAAATGAGTCCAGATAATTTTTGATCTGAGAGTTTATCAGTTTTTCTTGAACCTTTGCTAAGATGCAGAGTTTAGAGATCGGTCGATAATTGTTCAGTGAGGTGGGGTCACCTCCCTTCAGCAAAGGAAGAACAAAGGCTGTTTTCCAAGCATCCGGAATGGTGTTTTGGCTTATGGACAGATTAAAGATGTGGGTCACAGGGACTGTGATGATATGAGCAGCCAGCCTTAAGAAATAAGGTGGAAGTTCATCTGGACCTGCAGATTTTTTAGGATCAAGATCATTTAACAGTTTATTTACCTCACTGACTGAGAACGGAGAAAAAGAGAAGGTGTGATTAACAGATGGTTGACTTGTAGGAGGGATTTGATTTGTAGAAGTTTGATTATTAGATAAAGTGGCTGATTTTCCGTTTGTAACTGTGTCAAATAATGAACTAGAAGCAACAAAATGTTTATTGAAACAGTTCAGGATCTCGTGCTTATTTGACACAGGAACAGAGTCAACAAGAAATTGTGATGGGAGGTCAGATGATTGGGGGGTGCCTGAGAGAGATTTGATGGTTTTCCAGAATTTTTTAGGATCGTTTAGATTTTTGGAGGTCTGAGATAAGAAGTAGTTACGTTTAGCGGCTTTGATGGCAGTTGTGCATTTATTCCTTAGCTGCCGAAATTTCAACCAATCAGTGTCTGAGTGTGATTTTCTTGCTGCGGCCCAAAGATGATCTCTCCAGTGCAGGAGATCAGCTAGTTCAGGAGTAAACCAGGGGCTGTCACGGCTCTTTATCCTGAACTGCCGGAAAGGTGCGTGTTTGTTTACAAAGTAAATGAAACTATCATGAAAATCGTTCCAAGCGGTGTTCACGTCATTGATTTGTAGGATACGTTGCCAATCAAAGAGGGATAGATCCCAAAGGAATGACTGTTCACTGAAACGTTTCAAATCCCTTTTTTTAATTATTCTGGGCTTAGCAGGTGGAAGTTTAGTTGATCTAAGAGCTGCTATTACGGAATGATCACTCAAAACGTTAGCAAATACACCTATACCAGGAAATTTGTGAGGTGCATTTGTGAAAAACAGATCTAAGGTGGAAGATTTTTCGGGACATTTTATGTTTGGTCTGGTAGGAGAATCGATAAGTTGTGTTAGATTGAGAGATAGGCAACATTCCTTGAATTTATCACAGAGGGGGGTCGACTTATTCCAATCAATGTTGAAATCTCCAGCCAAAACAATCTCATTGTGTTTTAAATTTCCTATGAATTCAGTCAGGGAGGACAAAGCTTCAGGTGTTGCGGAGGGGGGACGATAACAACCAACAACAGTTAAGGGCTGACCTCCTTTCAAAGTGATGTTCACAGCTAAAGCCTCAAACTGGTTTGCGATTGTTTTTTTAGATGCAATCCTGGCAGCCAAAGAATCTCTGATGTAAATAGCGACTCCACCTCCCTTTTTATTACGATCACAACGATAGATCTTAAATTCATTGATTGCCAGGTCATTTTTCAAAACAGATTTTTTGAGCCAAGTTTCAGAGATAACGATCACATCTGCCCCAGAAGAAGTGATTAGGATTTTCAATTCATCAAGTTTTTTTAGAAGGCTACGAGCGTTTACATGCAGAAAACGGAGACCTGAAATATTTTTAAACTCATCAGGTGTACAGTAGTTAGTGGTTGGCCCTGGGTTGGGCTGAATCCCTGAGATCAATAACAACATTAATATCAGACATTTACATGACTTCTTTGTCAGTGATGTGTAATTACAGGAGTTAACAGTGTGACATTTTGCCCCCATAATTGAACCATGTGAAACATTAATGAAGACACGATCATTCAGAGCCCAAAAACAATGAAAGTCGCAATGATGGGCAGATCCAGATGAGTTGATAAGATTCAGTGATTCCAGATAGTCTGAGAACTGAAAATAGTGACAATAATATGAATGATGCAGAAAAGTCTCTGACCATAAAGCGTCACAAATTAAGTGTGCAAACAGTTCCTTTGAGGAGGCCCAACTACAGGGGGTCCAGCCCCCCTGTGAATATGAATGGATGTGGTCCTGGTTAACACAAGCTGGATCCAGAATCAACGGGTAGAAACAAGCAATTTGCAGCAAACAGCAGAGTGTGATGCCAGAAATGCCTCTTAAAATTAAGGGCATGATTGTAGCCTGTATCAGGACAGCAAAGGGACAACAGCGTGAACAGCACCAAACAACAGCAACAGCAGCTCCTGATCCTCAGCGGCGCACGATTCTCTCCGCCCGTCTGATCCACAAATAGCTCCCCAACAGTGTGGAACAGGCACCAAACAGCGACGATCCAGATCCTCCGCGCTTCACTTTCTGCTAGTCTGATCCACAAACAGCTCTCGGTGTGAAAACAGGCACCAATAGCGACGATCCAGATCCTCCACGCTTCACTCTCCGCTCGTTTGATCCACAAACAGCCCACAACAACGAAATGAGGCTCTTTAAAGATATCTGCAACAGGTAAGATTTCAGCAGCAGCAGTTCAAACATCCACACGACCCTCAGATGAACTCAGATGAAGTTATCTGCAACAGGTAAGATTTCAGCAGCAGCAGTTCAAACATCCGCACGTCCCTCAGATGAACGCGCGTGTGAGCAGAGCAGAGAGAGCGCAGCTCCAGTCGGGTCCACGTTAACTGCAAACACACGCGCGCAGATGTGCTCAGGATCCAGGAGGTGAAACAGACTAATGTGGACTTAATGTAGGTGATGTCCCCACAGCCAGATCGGTTCGGTTCTGGCCCAGTCAAAAACACCTCCCCCACGCACCAGGTACGCTTTCTTCCTCCCACGCCACGAGGTCAACAAAGAACAGCAGAAAAGATCAGCAAAGTAAAAAACTTCCCTGCTAATCTTGTTGAAAACCAGGAGAAACCACAGCAGAACCGCAGATCCAGGTGGGACGTTTAAACGGGGTCCAGTGAGCGGCAGAAAAA
>JBBPBX010035466.1:0-32048 GCA_038048925.1 Garcialebias charrua
TTACCTGTAGCTACTTGGGACAGCTTCCGACTAAAGGCTGTTAATAGGGGAATTCATCTGGGCAAATTCACTTCCTAGCTTCCATAAGCCACACCCCTTTTTGCACCTTATACCTCTCTCCACCTTAGTAGCCGGGGACCGGAGAGGTTAGTATAAGGCAGCTCATGTTAACGGAAGCTTCTCCCGTGTTTAAGCTCGCTATTGTTACTGATCCAGTTAATTTTAGGATCCAGGAGATCGGATCCTGGGGTATTGTTTTTATATTAAACCTTAGATGCTAATGCTTAACCTTTCAAAACCTCCCAATATTTGATGTTATCTTTGTGAACCAAACTTACATTTCCATGGACAAGTAGTTGATGAATAAAAGTCAAGAATTTTACGTTTTGTTGATTTTAATCAATTATTTTGCAGGGAAGGATCAGCGTTTACAGCATAACAGTACAATTAATTATTATGATTATAAGTAAAGTAAAAGTATTAATTCACCAAACAATCCTCAGGCCTGATGTTGAGTTACTCGATCTGCATAGAGTCTTTGAGGAGGTTCTTTTCTGGAGTCCAGGCTGGAGAGGCTCGGAGGGTCGTCTCATTGATGTCACACAGTTAACACTTCCAATACCCATCCAGTCTTATGGACCAGAATTAGAGTGCTTAATCATAAGAAAATTCCTCATCCAGCTTTATGAGCTAGAGTTTAGAGTACACTCACTCATTTCCATCTCATCTGATTTTAAGAATCAGAGTTAGAGTGGTCTTCTGCAAACACACGTCTCTCCTGACCTTAAGGATCAGGGTTTAGAGTTTTACTTAAAATCTTACCCAGTGTATGTATCTCACCAGAGCCCTCCGGATTATCAAGCAACCTCGAGCCATTAAGTCTCTAAGATAATTGAATTGTCTATTTGCTTCCGCTCTATCCGCGTTTAATTTGATTTGATTTAAATCTAGCTGAAGCCAGGATTCAGTAAGGTGTCTTACAGGCATACCCTTTTCCTTCCTCAAAGTCCCTCGGGGACCGAGAGGGAATACCTGAAGCAGTCGCCTTCAGTCCCTGAGGACTGAGACTCACCTCTGACTCCCTGCTGGTCTGATCTGAAGAAACAAGTTTTGCTTCGTCCTGGCTGTCTGGGTAAAAACTGTCCAGTCTTTCCTCAAAGCTTAAAAATGAAAGAAAAGAAGTCTCTCCCCAGGACGCTTGCTTCCTCCTGTCAGCACGGAGTCGATCTGAACCACGCCTTGGGTCTTCAGTGGAGCAGGTCAGCTCCAGTTACTCGATGTCTGATGTACAGTTCCTCGACCGCATCATGACAACTTCGGACAGCCTGACAGCTGGACTGCCTCGTCCTGTCGCAACAGGGTGGTTAAATAGAAATCTTAGTCCCGCCTCCTCCCTGGGAGGAGGGGGATAGCTAGTCTGTGATTGGCTAGGTTTGCTTGCTTGGGCAGAGCTGCAGTTCTGTTCTATTCTTGCAATCTCTGCTTGAAGCTACATGATCCCTTATTAGGTAATGAATTTGCTCTTTGTGCTCGAGGCTGGATGATTCACCAGGGCGGAGGTTGACACAACTCTGGTCAGTTAGTTACATCACTTTTTCCAGTAAAGTGTTTGCAAGTTATACTTCCCAACATGTGTGTTTTGCAATAGACCACTTTTGTCACAAAACCATCTTTGAAACATAGTAACACATCATTACAATTGCTATCATAAAATGATTAACTCTCTATCATAACAACATCACATTAAATGATTATATTGGTTACAATCATATCTCACTTGATTATATTAAGTAAAACACATCTTACTCGATTATTTTAGTTAAAACACATATACCATGATTATTGGTTAAAATCATATATCTCATGATTATACTGATTAAAACATGTTAATATTAAAACCAATTACGGTTAAACCAGGTTCAGATAAAAACATTTCAAAGTTAGAACAAGTCTTTTGCTTCACGTTTTCTTCCTCCTGCTCTCTGCTGCAGTTAAAATGTTCGTGTATGAACTTAATAATGTGGCTGCTTGTTTTTAGGAAGTGACTTTCTTCATGACTTTCACAACTCTTTAACGGTTAAACTTTTAAGACACAGTTAACTTCTCTTATTTATCTTAGCTTTATAACTACAATTTCTTTTATTCAGACTTTATAGACTTTTCTAATGTTTAAAACAATTATTCTTTTCTGCTCCCTTTGCCGTTCTCCTCCTGTGCTCTGCCTGTCTGTGTGAGCGTGCGTCTGGGTGAGTGTGTGTGTGAGTGTGTGTGTGTGTGTGTGTTTCTGAGTGGAGCATTTCTGCAGCACTCTGTGCTCCCTTTCTGAACAGATGAGATAACTGAAGTTGCATAATAGACAAGTCCGGACAAGTCCTAGACAAGACCAGACATGTTTCTACCTCGACAACTGTTATTAATATATTTTTGCACTATTTTCCATAAGCTTTCCTGTACTGATTAATTTTTGTTGGTTTTGAATCCATAATAAACTCACTCTCCTCGACACTATCCAGGGGTCAAGATCCTGCTGGGGGGTCTCTTCCTCAGCACGCCCTTCATAAATCTTATTATGAGTGGATGCGCGCCAGGCGTCCTGCTACCCTAGCCCTCGTGAAAAGTTGAAATAGCTGATAAAAACACCTTAATGGTTGAGAAAGATCAATTTTTCTCAAGCAGGTCTTGAAGAAAGGTGAGGAGCTAGACCAAGTCACATGAATAAGAAATAATATTTCTTTCCATGCACTAAACTTCAAAAATATGCCATTTCCGGACGTAGAGAGACTGTGTTGACACAGCTCGTGCGTTTTGAATGGTGTTTACCACGTTCTCGGGCAGGCCTGAAGCCACCAGTTTGTTCCTCTCAGCCTCCAAGCTGAAATTTGCCACAGCTCTCAGCATAAGTGGTGAGGCTGTTCCTTCTGGTGACGTGGTGGGTCCCTAGAGAGGAACTGGTGGCAGGGCTAGCTCCTCCTCGAGGGTCCTGATTTCTGTGGCCCTTTGAGGGTCAACCAGGTTAGGGAGAAGGCCCTCCTGCAGATGTACCTCCATACCTCTCTCATCGAGAGTGTTAGGAGGTAGAGGCAATCTGCTGACATTGTTGGCCAAAAGCAGAACAGAATGCCTGTTTTTCCTGTTCTTGTGGGGAGTCATGGTTCGGAGTGGGTGCAAGTTCTGGATACGAGCAGACCTCATGACTCCAGTCCGCTTCGTAGTTGGGTCTGGATCACTGTTCTCCGGTCTCATCAGTGCCCTGGGGCCTGGTGAACTTCCGGGAGGCTGTGTTTCACCTGATGGAGGGGTCTCGTTTAATAGTAGAACTGATTCAGTGCAGCGAGCACGGTCACATGCTGCAGGATCATTGCTTGAGCAGGGCGCGTCGCCCACTGAGGATAAGTGGACAGTTTCAGCAGGCGGATGTGAAGCTGTCTGAGATAGTCCTCCGTGTTGAGTGGTTTTTTGTTTGGCTGGTGACAGAAAGTCTAGTCCCCTTCGATTAGAAGGAAGAGGAGTCTAATTTAGCCCTGGTGCCATTTCTGCTCTACATTGAGTGTTTACACAAGCTACAGTATCATCACCACTTCCTTTGTGAACGTGTGACACTGCTTTTGGCCTTTGGGCTTCTGTTGTAACCCTTCCGTCACTTACTGGAATCCAATGAATAGGAGCTGGCCCAGAAGGTGGGCTACCAGGTTCTGTCGTCGCGCACCCCTGGAGCTCGGACGTGACACAGGGTCGTTTGATTTGTGTATTGCCGGCCCCGTGATTTACCACGGGGCGGAGACTGGGACACGTGACCCCCCTCACCTGTCTCTGTGAGGACCGACGGGCCTGTTTGCCTGCGCCTACGGCACTGTCTGTTGCAGACAGACCCGAGGCACCCAGCTGGGGTTTATTGATTAGACTAACACCCCGTGAGCTGTGAGGGAGGGGGGAATGATGGCCCTCACCCTTTATGTCAGCTGGAAGAACAGAGGGGGCCATGTTGCTGATGTTACTATGTTTTGTTTGTTGTGTTTTTTTTTTTGTCAAGAAAACAGAGAGGGGCTGTTTTTTGAGCTTTATTCGTGCTTATGTGTAACGACATATTTGACTTTATGTCACTCACAACAGAAAAAACATGATTCGTGCGTAAAGTAAAGTCACCAGCTTTTTGTACCATGTTACAAACAAAGTATGGACGTGAAAGGATCATTTCCCGTACCACGTGGGCGGGTGATTGTGTAAAGTCAAGAAGAGGGCCTGGTTCGTCTGGCCTGTTTCTTTCTGGCGTCCCGGTTCGCCGAGGAGGCCCTGTGTCTGATCGCCTGGTGGGGAACAAATCTGTTCTTACTCCAGGGTGGTCTCCGCCGGTGCTCGGCCTCGTCTGCCGGCCGCTTTTGCGGTGGGACACGTGTGGTCGAGTGGTGTCGAGGCTGCGGGGCTCTGCTCCCAGCTGACTCCCTGGGGGGGGGGGCGAAGGCTCTTCTGGGGATGCCTACCCGGAGAGCCTCAGCTTGTTTGCGCCTCTGGTCCAGTCTGGTCTGAATTCGATCCAGAGCTTTTCCGAATAATCCCGTCGGCTCTATGGAGTGGTGCAGAAAAGGAATTTTCTGTCCCTCCGGGAGGTCAGTTAGAGTCATCCACAGATGGCGTTGTGCGATGACCACCTCAGCCATGCCTCTGCCTTGAGCAACAGCTGCTGTCCCCATCATGCGGAGCACAAAGTCTGTTGCCCTGCGTGCTTCCTCCAGCAACTCGGCGGCAGCTTGTCTGTCCGTCGTTACCTGGAGCTCCTGCAGTTTTTCAGCCAGGTACGCCTGCATCATGGCGGATGCATTAATTGCGCACGCTGCAAGGCCCTGAGCCCTATAGCATTTCTCGAGCAGAGAAGCCGAGGCTCGACAGGCTTTGCTGGGCAAAGTTGGCTTCGTCCCGGATGACCTGGGGGCCAGGTGAGACGCCAGTGTGTCCTCCATTTGTGGCACGTTGGCTATGCCCGCTGCATCCATCCCGTCCATGTCGAGGAACTGTGAGAGCGGCAGCAGCATGGGAGCCCTGGATTGGGTCCAGGTGCGAGTCAGCTCTGTGAGGAAATCCGGAAAGATGGGCATCCTTTGCCTCGTGGCGGACTGCTGTTTTGAGTAAAAATAATTTCCTGCCAACCTCGTGACTTGTTGACGTGGTGGAGGTTCTGGCCATGGGATCTGCAGCGCGTCCGCTGCTCTGCGACACAAGTCGAACAGAGCAGGGATCGAAAAGTCAGTCTCCGGGAGCACAGGCGCCGGGGTGTGAGAGAGGTCTCCCCCCTGTTCGTCGTACTCAGGGTCGGCGTCATCAGCAGAAAATTCACCTGAGGCTGAAATCGAGAGTTTGTCCTCATTCATCAAGCCTTGAGTGTCGAAGTCGATTGTTAAGTCCCCGCTGGGAGCCAGCGCGTCTTGGCGGTCACCCCATTCGCCTTGGGTGCTGTCCTCCAGAGCCATGTTCTCGAGCTCCGGGGTAGGAGTGAGAAGCTCAGTCGTGTCCGGGTCTGTTGGCGCCGCAGCAGCGCCCATGGCTTTGGCGACGAAGCCTGGTGCGTCCTCACAGCCTCTAGCATCTGGCTGCAGTGTGGGCATGATTCGGGCCAAGACAAGTTAGAAAAAAATCAGTTAATCATGCAGGACTGTGACTCACCTTGTGGAACTGATTGATGAAGATATAGCCAGCAAAATAAGCTAAAAGGCAGAGAGAGTCCTTTAAGTTACGGTTTGATAGCACTGGATGAAAGTAATAAAGGACACTGTTCAGCTCCTATTTTTTTAATCTACGGGATTGACAACAGTTTTGAGATAATGGAGGAGTTTTTGACCCTGGAGTCTCCGAAAGGAAAAACACTGGGAGAGGATTTTTTATAACCGTCTGCTGTCATCGAGCGAATGAATCTACTGTGGAGTCAACTTCAGTGTCAACGGACAGATCACCAAATTTAACCGGAAAACACGTTGGGCTGCTGACCAGAATCCAGGATAAAGTGAAAGAGGAAAACCTCGACCAGGATGTTATTTTTCTTCACCGCATCATCCATCAGGAATCACTGTAAGTCATGCTTTGTGTGTGCGTGTATGAAACTGTTAATTGTGTGTGAATGATCAAAAAAAGTGTAAGACAAGAACATGAGTTGGATTTATTGTGCAGGTACTCTGCTGTGATGCTGCATAGAGGAGCTGCAGAAGGATGACATCTGCTTCTATTCCCAACCTGCTGACCTGCTGTCATGTACTTTAGATCCTGTAGATGTAAAAAGTTTAGTGAGGAGTTTGTAGAGGTGAGCTGCCACTTTATTTGGACTTTTCTCCTGTTTTCCATTAGCATAGTGAGGTAAGAAACTTGTGGTTTGGTGAATTTTATTTTTCTTCAGGTAAGAGAAAATACAGTGGTTTGTTTTGTTTGTTGTTTTGGTCTGAAGTTGGTAAGACTCCCCAAAGTCAGTAATTTCATTATTGTAAATAAAATCACTGTCTATCATATAATCCTGACTTATTGGCTGCTTGAGTGGTGCAGAAGGTGGAATCGCCCATAATTAATAGCGTTCCAGCGACTGCTGTTGTGCTGGGGTGTAACATCACACAAACACGCCATCTATCTGTTCCTGGCTTGGCCCTTCGCTCCAGTTTTAGAACTCAGTGTGGCCTGCAAGGCTAAAAGTTTGCCCACTCCTGACCTACAGTAGATGGATGTAAGCTTATGTTAAACCTCACAGAAGAAGAAGAAGTAGACTCTGCTGGAACGTGCTCCGATACTGGTATATGTTTAGCCCTCTAACAAATTTATTTCTAGAAAATAACTTGCTATTTTTTTGTTTTCTTTGTGAATATTGGCAGCTCAGCAACTCCTGTTCCTCATTTCTATGGTCCTTGGATCCTCCTTGTGTTTCCTCCTGTTCAAGCTCCTTGAGATCTTTGGAACATTATCTGGAACAACAGCCATCTACAAATCACAACTATAACCATCTCAACATCAGCCTTGAGGTCCTCCCTGCCACTCTCTCCTTCTCTGACCTCTTACCTGGTCTCCGTGGTCTGCTTCACCATCCTGGAATCCTCGAGTCCCTCTTCTACACCTACAATCAAAGAGATAGAAGCTCACATCTCCTCTCTGCAACATTACTGACTCCAGTAATATATACTCACCCATGTTCCTCTCCCACAGAGATCCCCTGGCTTCCTGAAACCTTCCACTTTATAAATAAACACTTTTTACTGCGTTGTCTCGCCTGTCTCAGTTCTGTACTCTGGGTATTTAGACATAAATACAAATGTGATAACTAACTTTTATCGTAATGTTTTCAATGAGCACAAATTTTAGACAGTTGTGTATAGCTCAACCATCCACAGTGGTAATATTCAGCTGTAAACTTTTATTTCAAAGTCTCAAAGTATTCATAAACTGTTCTTTGCTGTTCAGTCATTTCTGTGTCTACAGGTATTTAAATATAAATCAACTGTATCAGAGAGTACAATGTTTGACACTGTGTTGAGAAGGTCTCACATTTTAACATTACATTTCTATTCAAATCTGATAATTATGAAATCCACCCTTTATATAAATTCATAGTGTACATTTAAAAAACAATTTAGTTTTCTTTTTTTTGAGAACTACTGCTGCTGCACTCCTGAGTAGATAATGCTGAGCAAAATAAAAACGACTGAGAACCAAGCATGACAGAATATAAGGAAAGTGGTTTCCAAAATCAGATTATCAACACTCATATAATTTTAACATTATCTCAAAGAAAACATACTTTTTCTAAAACCAAGATGTGAAACATGACAAATTAAACTGATTTGTATATTGTATAAAGTGTTTATTTCAAATTTTTTAGTATGTTTGATTTGAATTTTGAAATTTCTTAATACCGTCTAATGAAATTTAAACAGAATCACAAGTCTTGCACTTTTTAGAGTCTGATTTTAGATCCTGACTCTAAAGTGGTTTTCTTATAGTGATGGTAATGTATTTTGAAGGTGGATTATGTGGCAGGTTTTGATTAGCTAATCTGTTACCTGCTGTAGATGGCTTTTTGAACAACTTCAGTTTGTATAAAGTTTAATTCTGACCTGACTGATGAGCTAATAGCTAGTCTGAGCAAAGTTAAAAACCAAACTGTATTTCTGCCAATCTAAAAATAACCTCCAAACCTGCAATCTCAACATATTAGTTTATGTAAACACTATTAACTTTTAGAATTTAAGTGGTTGGAAAATATGTTGATGTATGTAATAATGTTGATATCTCTCCCAGAAGTTTTTAAGGATGCACAGGAAGTGCTACAGCTAGCTGCTGTTAGCTAGTGTTCCCATGAAGGGCTACATAAAGTTTGAGATCTTTACTCTTGCCCCTCTTTGCACTAACTGTTAACTTGTCAGTCAGGTTTTAAAGGTATTGTGACATGATGTTGGAACTATGCATAAAGTGGCACGACATACCGGTGTATAGGTCGCACCTTTTTATGGTTCCCTTTCAGTCATGTCTCTCGGTGTAACATATGCTATGGGAATTGCGCCCCCGCACGATTACCTGAAGGAATACATTCACACCTTTATAGCAGGGGCGTCAGCGTCACGCCAGAGGCCCCCCCTCTGGGTACTTAAGCCGCTGACGCCCATTCGTCATTCTCTTTTTGCCCTTCACCGCGCTTAAACCTGAACTACCTCTCTTCGTGGGACATCTCTGTTGTCGCATTGCTCGATTGAGGTGAGCTTGCTCCCTACGCTGAGCATACAGAGAACTTTTCCTGCGTACTGCTGGGCTGGCGAAAGCTAGTCTAGCGCTTTTCTACTTACCTCGAAGTTTTCCTCTCTTTCCGCAGTTGCTTCGCTCGACGGCGCTAACTGCGTCACAACATTCCCTGCTAACCATTAGCAGGCTAGCCAGCGAAAGCAAGACGACAGAGAGGACGGCTTCGAACAAAAAGAAGTTAGGAACAACCTTGACGCTTCCCGTCTCCGGACATTGCTCCCGAGAATGGAAAACTGAGGACAAAGAAGAAGAAAACCAGCAGGACGATGAGCCCTCGCTCGCGCCCCTGCCCCAGCGGATGCGGCTACTCCCTCTCGACGACAGACACCCATGAAGCCTGTCCTGTCTGCCTAGGGATTCTGCACGCGAGAAAAGCGCTGGAATTCCCTGACTCCTGCTCCCACTACTGTCGGATGCCGGCGGTAGTGAGGAAACGCAGCACAGATGCATTGGCTAAATCCATGGCGAAGGTCGCATGTCGCACAAAGCTCCCCGCTCCCAAGCTGGACCTCAAGAACATGGACCTGGAATGCAGCAGTCGAGTCGGGGATGACAACGTGTCTGACTCCTTGGTTGACGTCGAGGACTCGATGCCCGAAGTGTCTGACCAAGACGCCAAGTACGGTTACAGAGGAGAAAGTGCGGATTCCTCCCAGAACCTGGCACAAATTCTACCAGAACCAGACGTGTCGGTCCCTGCTCTGTTCGACCTGTGCCATAGGGCGGCGGATGCCCTACAGGTCACTTGGCCAGACCCCACGCCTCGCCAACAGGCTACGAGGCTGGCGGGAAACTACTTTTATGCGAAGCAGCCGACAATATCGCAAAAAATGCCAATTTTCCCGGACTTCCTCATGGAGCTCAAACGCTCCTGGGTGGAACCCGGAGCTCCCATGATGCTGCCACTATCCCGACTCCTGGATGTCGCTGGAATGGAGACAACGGGCCTCGCTAGCACACCCCTGATAGAGGAGACCCTGGCGGCTCATCTGGCACCCGTAGCTACGGGGACGAAACCAACGTTGCCCAGCAGGGCCTGCCACGCTTCGGAGAAACAGCTTGAAAAGTGCTACAAGGCTCAGGGCCTCGCGGCTCGAGCAATGAACGCATCAACCATGGTGCAGGCGTACCTGTCAGAAAAACTGCAGGATCTCCAGGTAACAAAAAACGAGCAGACCGCAACGGAGGCCATGGGGGAGGACCGGCGCGCCTCTGACTTTGTGCTCCGTATGATGGGGACAATAGCCATTTCGCAAGGCAGAGCAATGGCGGAAATAGTTGTCGCCCAACGCCATCTTTGGCTGACGTTATCGGACCTCCCGGAAAACCAGAGGTCTCCCTTCCTCCAGCACCCGATCGAGCCGACGGGACTCTTCGGTGGAGCCCTGGAATGCGTCCAGGCCAGGCTGGAACAAAGACGCAAACAGGCGGAAGCCCTCCGCGAGAGGCTACCGAGAAAAAGCTTTGCACCCCAAAGGAAGACATGCGTGGCCCTCCACAGAAGAGACTCGCTGGTGACAGTGAGACTTTCCAGTACCGGCCGAGGGCCTCTTCAGTGACCCAGTGTGGAACACAGATTCGGGCCTGATGAAGCAGGACGAAGTGATAATTTTACAGGTTTGCCCGCTCACGCGGTACGGGAACCTAACATTTGGATCCCAGTCTCTACTTGTAAAATACTACGAGGAGCTGGTGACATGTGTGCGCACACCAAGCATGACTCGCATACTGTATGTGTAATCAAAACAAACACTGTTTCATGCATGTACAAAAATAAAAGTACCTAGTTCTTGACTCGAGTCCCATTTTTATAAAACACAAACCATGTGGGCAAATTATGAACCACAGCAAGATACACAAGCTCTGCCCGAGACGGTCAGATCTCGCAATATCTTCTGTTGGGCTGACCAGCCTGCTCAAAAGGGCACGAGAGAGGTCAAAGGCCATCCCTCCAGCACTAAAACACGACGAGCAGCAATTTGGCATGCCTTCCAGGCTCATGGCGCACGCGTAGGCCTGGAAGGCGTGTCTACCAAATGATTGGGTCATGACAACGATATGTCATGGGCTCAAGTTGCAGTTCACCAGGAGACCGCCCCCCTTTACAGGGGTACTACAATCAAAAATTAACCCTACACGCGCACGTGTTGAGGGAAGAAGTTTTGACGATGTTGTAGATGGGAGTGATAAGTTTGGTCCCAAGATGCAAACTGCACTCTGGCCACTACAGCAAATACTTCCTGGTGCCCAAAAAGGATCATTCCCTGAGACCGATTCTGGATCTAAGGACTCTGAATAAGAGAATAAAAACTTTTAAGTTCAAGATGCTTACACTGCTGCAGGTTCTCCAGTCTGTGAGACCAGGAGACTACGCATGTACAATGGATTTGAAAGATGCCTATTTCCACATAGGCGTGTGGAGGAAACACAGAAAGTTCCTCCGTTTTACTTTCGAAGGGAAGGCTTATGAATTCAAAGCCTTACCCTTCGGTTTAAAGACGGCTCCTCGTACATTTACTAAATGTCTGGATGCAGACCTGACCCCCCTTAGGAATCAAGGACTCAGGGTTATGAATTACTTGGATGACCTGCTGATTCTGGCTGGAAGCAGAATACAGGCCCAGTCACACTCCTACAGGGTGATCTCTCATATGGAGTCTCTCGGGTTTGTCATAAACCTACAAAAGAGTGACCTAACTCCATCATGGGTTACCGTATTTCTGGGAGTTCAGATCGACACTGTCCGGTACAGAGCATGGCTCTCAAAGGAACGAGTTTCCTCCATTCGCCATTGTCAACGGGTCCCTATGAAAACGTGCCAACACCTTTTAGGCCTCTTGGCAGCAGCCATACCCTGTGTGCCACATGCATTGCTGAAAATGTGGGCCATACAAGTATGGCTAAACCAACAGACACAACCGGCCCTGCTTAGTCGAGCAGGAAAGGTTAGGATAGATTCAGAGTGCCTGAAAGCCCTGGAACCTTGGAGAGATTTGTCTGTTTTCACGGAAGGGGTCCCGCTGGGAAGGGTGTCATCTCGTGTGGTCATCATGACGGACGCCTCAAAAACAGGATGGGGGGCGATCTGCAGAAATCAGAATGCCCGCGGCCTTTGGAATAAACAGGAAGCAAGATTACATATCAACTTCCTGGAATTCTTTGCCGTATTCCTGTCATTAAAATACTTCTTCAGCAAAGGTCTCATTGCAGGGCAACATGTCCTGGTGAAATCAGATAACAGGACCACAGTGTCCTTCATCAACAGAGAAGGAAGGACAAGGTCCCAGGCCCTCCTTAGACTGACGCAGAAGATGCTCACATGGTGTACTCCGAGAATCTTGTCACTTAGGGTGACTCATGTCCCCGGTGAACTAAATTATGGAGCAGATGCCTTCTCAAGAGGGCCTCTCCTGGTGTCAGAATGGAGCCTGAACCCACGGATTGTGGAGCAGGTCTGGTCACGATTTGGGAGAGCCTCTGTGGACTTGTTCGCTTGTAGAGCTAGCTCTGTAAGAGTGGCACTCTCTGCAGCTCCAAGATGGCCGCCAATCACCCTCAGCTGACGGTCATCCACCTGATGAGCTACACTCCTATTTAAGGCTGCAGTCGAGTACTACTCATCGCTGAAGCATTGATTCTTGTTATGGTAAATCGTGCTTCTAGCCAGTCTTGTGTTTATTGCAAAGAGACTTACCTTGTTCTTATGTGCCTACAGTCATCGCGTCTGATTTTGGATCTGGATCCTGTTCCTCGTGCCGTGCCCTCCAGCCACTTGCCTGCCTCCTTTGCCCTCTGGAATCAATTGGAGTTATTGGATGTTCATGGAACCCATCTCCCTTCCTCATCTGTAAGAACAAACAAACATTTGAAAACCAACATTCACAACTGCCCCTGGCCTACTCCTTCTGACGTTCTGCTTCCTCCTTCCTCCTCCAGGGATTCCAGATGAACCACGTTGTACTTTAAACCACTGTAAATAATAAACACTGTTCTTTTTGTACTCTCGTGCCTTGTGTCGTTCTGGGTCTCGTTACAAACTGGGTTACCTAGAAACCATTACAGAATGCTTCAGCCAAACAAAACCCAGAACGAGACCAGGAGCGAACAAGCTAGTTCTTCTCAAACTGGGCGAATGAATCAATTGGAAGAAATGATGAAACAAGTTTTAAGCCAACAGCTCAAAACACAAGCTAACCTACAGGAACTTGGAGGTATGGTTCATGCTATTAATCAGAGACTCACTCCTTCTCCTCCCACAGCCTCGGCGTCTCCACAAGCTTCAAGATCTAACATCAGCTCTGAAAATGATCCTCTGTTTTCACAACAACTGGTAGTAAAACCGTCTGAACTCTTTTCAGGAGACCCAGCTCAATGTGAGGGCTTTCTCCTTCAGTGCGAACTTGCTTTCAGAGGAGCACCCCAACTCTACTCGTCGGACATAAAAAAGATCACTTACTTCATGCACCAACTGAAAGGTAACGCCCTCCAATGGGCGACTTCGTTCATTCATCAACACGACTTGGACTTTGTCTCGTTTAGGAGTTTTTTAGAGGAGTTTCGCAGGATTTTCGACAGGCCGCTACAGCAACCCAACGCGGAAAAGAGAATGTTGGGGTTACGTCAGGGCCGGCGTCCTGTTGCTGAACACGCCCTGGAGTTCCGCATCCTAGCGGCGCAAACTGACTGGAACGACAGGGCATTACAAGGTACCTTTTTAAACTCCTTATCCGACTATGTGAAAGACCAGATCTCAGCAAGAGATGAGCCTCCTAATTTTGACGCATTAATAAATCTAGCGATCTCAATTGACGAACGTTTCCGGGAACGACGACGTGAACGGGACTACAACTCCCAGAGGGTCTCTACTTCCGGGTATTCAACGTCATCTGCAGGGGGTTACCACAGCAACAGCAGATTCGAAAGATACAAGCCACGAAGTGCTCTGGTGCCATCTTCTGGCTCCCAACCTAACTCACCTGAATCTGAACCCATGCAAATTGGGAGTACACGTTTAAATCCTGTTGAGAGACAAAGGCGTAGAAACTTGAATCTTTGCATGTATTGCGGTGAAGAGGGGCACTTTATTGCCACTTGCCCTGTGCGGGGAAACGAAGATACCCACCAGTAAAACAGGAGATACTGGTGGGTACTTCCTTGTTTACTCCTCTTCATAGGTTTACATTACCCACAGTTATTCAGTACAATCAGAACCGATTCCCTGTTTCTGCACTTATTGATTCTGGTGCAGAACAAAATTTAATTAGCCAAGATTTGGTCAGGGACCTATCTCTTCCTGTCCTTAAAATTGACCCCGTGTCCATTGCTGGGGTTACTGGGGAGACTCTAACACAGATTCGATTTAAAACCACTAACCTACACTTAATAACGTCAGGAAATCATCATGAAGAGGTTAGTTTTTTTGTATTTGACTCCCCAAACACGCAGTTAATTCTTGGTTTCCCCTGGTTACGGGATCACAATCCCCATTTCAATTGGGAACTCGGTAGGGTTGAGAGATGGAGTGACCGATGTTTAAAACACTGTCTCCGCTCTGGCATCTCCAATCCTTCCATAAGCACACCAGGTACAGAAGATATAGATCTCTCTAGCATACCTCCTGAATATCATGATCTGGCCCCGGTATTCAGTAAATGTAAAGCTCTTTCTCTTCCACCTCATCGTCCGTATGACTGCCCCATTGACCTTCTCCCGGGAGCTCCTTTACCAGTTAGCCGTCTCTATAATTTGTCAGGTCCGGAACGTGACTCCATGAGATCCTACATTGAGGAATCCCTTGATTCTGGGATTATCCGTCCTTCTACGTCCCCGCTGGGGGCAGGGTTCTTTTTTGTCACTAAGAAGGACAAGACACTACGTCCCTGCATCGACTATCGAGGTCTGAACCTTATAACCATAAAGAACAAATATCCACTACCGTTAATCAACTCCGTACAAGAACAATTACAACCCGCTACCATATTCACAAAACTGGATCTTCGTAACGCTTATCACCTGGTTCGGATTAAAGAGGGTGATGAGTGGAAGACAGCCTTCAAAACACCCCTGGGACATTTCGAATATTTAGTCATGCCTTTTGGCCTCACCAATGCTCCCGCAGTCTTTCAGGCACTGATTAACGATGTGTTGCGGGATTTTATTGGAGATTTTGTGTTTGTTTATTTGGACGACATCCTCATCTATTCCAGGAACGAGCAAGAACATGTTGCTCAAGTCAAGAGGGTACTTCAGAGACTTTATGAAAACCAACTCTTTGTTAAAGGTGAAAAATGTGATTTTCACGCCTCTTCTGTCTCGTTTTTGGGGTTTATTTTTGGAAAAGGGCACTACAAGGCGGACCCTGAAAAGACTAAGGCAGTGGTGGAGTGGCCGGTTCCGGAGACCAGGAAACAACTGCAACGGTTCCTAGGATTTGCTAATTTCTACAGGCGCTTCATCAAGGACTACAGCCGTATCGCAGCGCCCCTCTCTCAGCTCACCTCCACTAGCAGAGCATTTCGGTGGACTCCTGAAGCCAACTCTGCTTTTGGTAAGCTAAAAGTCCTTTTCTCCTCCACACCCATCCTCTGCCACCCAGACCCGGCTCGTCAGTTCATCCTCGAGGTGGATGCATCCGATACCGGGGTGGGCGCTGTGTTGTCCCAGAGGTCACCCACGGACGATAAGGTACACCCTTGTGCCTTCTACTCTCGTCGACTGTCGCAAGCCGAGAGGAACTACGACGTGGGCAACAGGGAACTGCTTGCGGTGAAGTTGGCATTAGAGGAGTGGCGTCATTGGCTTGAGGGAACGGAGGTACCTTTTCTCATTTGGACTGACCACAAGAATCTTACGTACCTCCGAGACGCTAAACGATTGAACCCTAGACAGGCACGCTGGTCACTTTTCTTCAATCGTTTTAATTATTCTTTGACTTTCAGACCAGGTTCCAAAAACATTAAGCCTGATGCCCTGTCACGTCAGTTCTCTCCTCCAGACGCTCCCGAAACTGCTGAAAGCATCATACCCCCGGTCTGCATCGTGGGTACCCTCACCTGGCCCATCGCTAAGGAAGTTCGACAGGCTCACCTGTTGGAACCGGATCCAGGCACTGGTCCCCCTGGGACGCTCTTCGTCCCCTCATCCATGAGGTCGAAGGTACTCGAGTGGATACACACAAATAAGCTCTCATGTCATCCTGGGGTTGCCCGTATGCTCTCTCTAACAAGGACCCATTTCTGGTGGCCTACATTGTCGCACGATGTCAAAGAGTTTGTTGCAGCTTGTTCCACCTGTGCCAGGAACAAATCTGGGACTCAGCCCCCTGCGGGCCTTCTTCTGCCTCTGCCCACACCCAGCCGTCCTTGGTCGCACATTGCCGTGGATTTTGTCACTGGTCTACCCCCATCAGACGGTAACACAGCCATTTTTACAGTGATTGACAGGTTTTCCAAAGCTGCCCATTTCATCCCTCTACCGAAGTTGCCTTCCGCCATGGAGACGGCTCGACTGTTGGTACAACACGTTTTCCGTATCCACGGCATCCCCTCTGACGTGGTGTCGGACAGAGGTCCCCAATTCATCTCCCAGGTTTGGCGCTGTTTTTGTTCCTCCTTAGGGGCATCCACCAGCCTCACCTCGGGCTATCACCCACAATCTAACGGCCAGGCAGAACGTTGTAATCAAGAACTCGAGTCCACTCTGAGATGTCTTGTGGAATGTAACCCGTCTGCCTGGAGTCAACATCTGGTTTGGGTGGAGTATGCCCACAACGCCCACAGATCTGCGGCCACTGGTATGTCACCTTTCGAGGCTTCCCTGGGTTACTTACCTCCTCTCTTCCCCAGCCAGGAGACGGACATCTCGGTGCCTTCTGTGCAGCACCATTTTCGCCGCTGTCGACGCGTTTGGCGTCAGGCGAAGGCGGCGCTTCTCCGCACGGCTGACCAGAACAAGAAGATGGCAGACCGTCATCGTTCTTCGGCTCCTTCTTATACGGTGGGTCAAAGGGTTTGGCTTTCCACCAGGAACATTACCCTGAAGGACACCCCCAGAAAACTGGCCCCTCGTTTCATCGGGCCATTTCCGGTTGTCAAGATCATCAACCCATCTGCGGTGCGTCTCCGGCTTCCTGACTCCATGAGGGTTCACCCGACGTTCCATGTTTCTCAGCTCAAGCCTGTTTCTGTGAGTCCTCTGTGCCCGCCTGCCGACCTGCCTCCTCCGGCCCGTCTCATCGACAACCATCCGGCGTACACGGTGCGCGCCATTCTGGATGTCCGTCGCCGGGGGAGGGGTTTTCAGTACCTGGTGGATTGGGAGGGCTATGGTCCTGAGGAGCGTTCTTGGATTCCACGCTCTTTCATCTTGGACCCTAGTTTGATCACCTCGTTCTTCAAGGCTCACCCTGAGAAGCGCTTCCGGTCGCCAGGAGGCGACCCTTGAGGGGGGGGTACTGTAAGAGTGGCACTCTCTGCAGCTCCAAGATGGCCGCCAATCACCCTCAGCTGACGGTCATCCACCTGATGAGCTACACTCCTATTTAAGGCTGCAGTCGAGTACTACTCATCGCTGAAGCATTGATTCTTGTTATGGTAAATCGTGCTTCTAGCCAGTCTTGTGTTTATTGCAAAGAGACTTACCTTGTTCTTATGTGCCTACAGTCATCGCGTCTGATTTTGGATCTGGATCCTGTTCCTCGTGCCGTGCCCTCCAGCCACTTGCCTGCCTCCTTTGCCCTCTGGAATCAATTGGAGTTATTGGATGTTCATGGAACCCATCTCCCTTCCTCATCTGTAAGAACAAACAAACATTTGAAAACCAACATTCACAACTGCCCCTGGCCTACTCCTTCTGACGTTCTGCTTCCTCCTTCCTCCTCCAGGGATTCCAGATGAACCACGTTGTACTTTAAACCACTGTAAATAATAAACACTGTTCTTTTTGTACTCTCGTGCCTTGTGTCGTTCTGGGTCTCGTTACAAACTGGGTTACCTAGAAACCATTACAAGCTCACAGTGTGGCCTTTACTTCTCCTTGAGGGAAACAGATGCACCATTGGGAATGGATGCTCTGGCACATGATTGACCAGCAGGGGTGCTCTACTATGCCTTTCCACCTGTCCCTCTGATCGAGGTGACATTGGAACGTGTACGCCAGGGAGCCCTCTCCCTGATCCTGATAGCCCCCAGATGGCCGCAGAAACCGTGGTTCCCGGAGTTGATCTCAATGTTATCAGGGATACCATGGCAATTGCCTCCTCACAGGGACCTGCTGACTCAGGCACATGGGCAGCTTCTACACCCACGTCCGAAGTTGTGGCAGCTTTCAGCCTGGCCTTTGAAGGGAACTGGCTGAGAGCCTAAGGCTTTGATTGCTTTATCCCAAAACAAACAGCAACAACATACACAAGAGTGCCCCTTGGTGTTTATGTTTGCTTAGGAGATGTTCAATGGAGGGGTTTTCCATCTCCTTAAAGGACAACACCCACCATGACAGTAACAATTCACCATATAGGACAATTACTGTAATTTAATATTATGTCTATTTTCATTTTTGCATTTGGGCCAGGCGAGGGTTAAAAAAACAAAAAAAAAAAACACTCCCGAATGAATCCGGAAACCTGGCCGAAGAGTCCCGAAGTGTCATGTGACTTTTGTTACATCTCCACCCAGAAGGCAGAAGGCAGGAGTGAGTTTCCATGGAGGTTTATGAGAGAGAGTGGGAGTTAAAACTGCATATTTCCTGGTGCATTTGTGTGTACATATGGACCAGCGCTCTGATTTTATTTATTATTTATTTTATAACACCGCTGCGGACCGTTGCTGCTCTCACCCATTCTGCCCAGAGGAGCGAGCCGCGCGCGTCTCTGGCTCCTCGTTCCGCTGGTCACCTTTGAAGTTCCGAATTCGTGCCGGTGTAATTTGCTCCCTCGAGTGTATGTATTTGCTCTCGTCAGCCTTGTTGCGGGGAGCACGGGGGAGCACGCGCGCAGAGCTCCGCAGCGCGGCTGCCTTTCTGTACTCCGGACCTGTCTGGTCACGGGGGGAGAGAATAAAAAGCCGATGCGGAAATGAATGAATTTGTCGCGATCAAACGAATTAAACTAGTATGTCTACGTGGATGCTCGCTCAGAATATGATAGACATGAGTGAGCGACAGCAGGATTAATCAACAGGCAGCTTTAGGGAATATTTAAAAATGCTTCGCTTTTTCTTTTCCTCGCTCGCCTGTAACTCCAAGGCGTCACTTTAGTGACGTGAATGCCCATGTGAATGCCCATATATGGAGAGGGGCAGATTTTCCCGGAGCTGCATGCTAAAATCTGCTATAAATCATGAAATAACACATTTAGCGTTATTTCTCTACAATATAAATAAACGCTCCTGTATTATTTTTAAATAAACTAATAATTATTAATGGCAATGCAATTTGAAAACATGGTGGGTGTTGGACTTTAACGGGTTTCAAACATCAGGATGGGCTCCACTTGCCAGTGGTGCCCCTTGTATATGTAAATTTTTTTCCCCTGGGGATTTGGGAGGTTACCTTGTGCTTGACCTGGGTTTTCTACCTCCACATTTCCACCCAATTATTAGTGGCGTAATAGGGGTCCCTTGCTCCTTTCCTCCTGTTTCTCAGGTTTTTCCAGAGAAAAAAAAAGGAGATGATGAGTATTCTCACTAGAGGAGCACGCTTATGCTGTCTCTAGCTGGTGTTTTTTATCTTGATGTCCAGTGGTAACATCAAGCTGATGTTTCTACATTTGGCATTTTTTCTTCTCAGCCTGTGCTCTCTACATACCTTATGGAAAGCAGCTGGGAAATACCTGTCGTTTTAAAGCAGATGTTCTCACATGCATTTTGCTGAGCATTTCAAGGGCATGAATGAATTACGTTCCCATAGCATATGTTGCACCGAGAGACATGACTGAAAGGGAACTGAAAGTTATGCACCATAACTCATGTTCCCTGAAGGAAGGTAACGAGGTGCAACATATCTGTCCCTTTCAATGCTGAAAGCTTGGTGAAGTGCATTTTGGAGAATGATGAATGGGCGTCAGCGGCTTAAGTACCCAGAGGGCGGGGCCTCTGGCGTGACGCTGACACCCTTGCCGTAAAGGCGTGAATGTATTCCTTCAGGTAATCGCGCGGGGGCGCAATTCCCATAGCATATGTTGCACCTCGTTCCCTTCCTACAGGGAACATGAGTTATGGTGCATAACTTTCAGTTTTTTCAAGGCCTGCGACCTATACACCGGTGCGACCTATATATGGCTTGTTATCACTTTCGGCAAAACAAATTTTTAAATCCAGCTCATTTCACAATTGCGTTCATTTATTAAGGAAAAGTTCAGCTCAGACACATATTTGCTATAATTTTTATCAAACAAGTAATTGTTTTTAAGTGTTAATCTTCTTAAAAGCCTTGCTGTGCGCTCCTGTGGCAGACATTTGCAGCAGAGCTAAACGTAGGTGCGACCTATCTAGGGATTTTTCCAATCTATTGGTGATAATTGGACAATGCGACCTATACACCGGTGCGACCTATACACCAGAAAATATGGTACAGTATATATGTTGTATCATTAAACTATGTTCGTTTTTACAAACAAAATGATAAATCAATGAAAATTTGTTTCAAAGAGATTTTAAACTTGGTGCCGTGTTTCGGCACGGGACATCCAGGTACTTCCGCATGCGACGTCATGTGACGTAGGGACATGAAGTTCAGTCTGCGGCTGCTATTAGAACGCAGTTTCATTGTGTTCAAGATCGCCTTTTTTTTGTACAAGTTGAAAAATGCTGGTACGTTGTGTCACATTTAGGTGTTCTAATATCGCCAGTGAACAAGTGAGCCTTTTCACTTTCCCAAAAGATGAAAAACTTCGTCAAGAATGGACAATCTAATTCTACCATTCTAATAGCAGCCGCAGACTGAACTTCATGTCCCTACGTCACATGACGTCGCATGCCTAAGTACCCGGATATCCCGTGCCAAAACACGGCGCCAAGTTTAAAATCTCTTTGAAACAAATTTTCATTGATTTATAATTTTGCTTGTAAAAACGAACATAGTTGAACGATACGACATATATATGTTGTGCCACTTCATGCATAGTTCCAACATCATGTCACACTACCTTTAAAGCCCTTTTCTCCAATTTGAAATTGCTCAAAGACCTATCTACAAAAGGTAAGATAATTATAGTTTGTCCTATAAGTATAATGTAGTAATAAGTCCTATGGATGAAGGATGAACCGTCTCAACGAAACAGAAACTGTTCAGATGACCTGACTGAACTTTGTTGGATTTTCTACCTCGATTATTGAGCACGAACTGTGATAATTATCGTTTGTAATTTTTTTGCAGAAATGCACTTTACATAACTTTAAAAGCTCTGTCAAACCTGTTCAAATTGTAGCCAACAGAACCTTTCCTGGCTAAAAGGTAAAGTTCACTGTTTGACCAAATTAGATTACTGCCATACTCAAAACAACATGGTTGACCTTCATAAGGTACATTTATTTAAGCTAACTCTAGGAAGAGTAGGACATTCTGCTGTTGAGGGACAGGTTTGTCGTGTTCTTTGCATAGTAGGGTGGTGTTAGGAGAGGTTATAAACAAACAATAAATGTACAGCTCTTTTACAGAGTCAGCGTTCAGGGTGAGAAAGAGGCAATCCAAATACCCCCCCGTTTGGTCTTTTTAAGCCTTCTAATTATTTAATTACATTCTGAAGATTTATCACGTAAGAATCTGAATGTGATTAACAAATGATGAAATGTCCAGTTTGAGCATGTGGTGATTTGTGTCTATTTGAAGCACCCCCACCCCGCCCCCCTTGGCGCTGCCACAGCATGTGGAAGTAATACCAGCTGAAATGTGCTTCTCATTAAAGCAGCGTCAGCAGCACATGCGAACATGGTCAGGATACACGGACAAATTAGCTCATTTCCCCCAACATGCACATGCAAAGCTTAACGCACACACGCACGCGAACACACACACGCACACACGAATAAAAATGAACATCAACGTTTATGAGCACATGTTTGCCCATTAAAAGCTAAAGGATGACCATTTGTGTTGACTAGTGTTTGAGTTTTTTTTAATGGAAAATAAGTAAATGCAGTTGTACAGAACTGTGGCTCACACTGAGCTGGTGTCAGTGCACGCTTGTTTGTGAGTTTGTGTGATATTTGCCCTCAGGCTCAACAAAGCACAAAATACTTTAAGTAAAACTTTAAGAATAGCACTTCTTCAGCTCTGCTTATTGTGCTGCTGGCTGTGCGCCCGTCCACCTCAGTGTATTTCACCGGAAGGGTTTGGCTTCCTGTGCCCTGATCCGACTAAATCTGAGGAAAACCCCTTCTGGTATCATCCTCTGCTGTCACACTTTTCCTTCACAAACTCACACAATAAAGATCTCAATTTGTACTTAACGTTGGCATTAACAGTAAGCGTGTAAATCTTTTCCAAATTCTGGGCACACTTCAAACGTGTGCTGTACGGTTTTCATCTAAAAACAGATATTTTAATAAAACTGTTGGAGCTAATCAGGTACTGGTACATGCCATAAACATGTGTTCATACCATTCAATCTGACACACTCACCGTTGGGCCTATAAACATTGGCTCTGATTCACAGTGGGTAAGAAATGTTTGAACATTTTGTGGATAATAAAACGAGACGTAAGCTTAAGTACCGTAAATACTGGGGTTTTTCTATGTGTATTTGTACTTGTGGTAGTATTTTCCTGGGGCTGCTAAAGCAAAAAGACAAAAATAAATGATCTAATTGACTTATTCAAAGGCGGCTATGGCTGAGTGATTAGAGCAGTCGTCCTCCAATGCAAGAGTTGAGGGTTCGATTCCACCAACAGTCACATGCTGATGTGTCCCTTGGTAAGACATTGAACCCCTCATTGCCTCCAATGTGTGCCCCATCGGTGTATGAATGTGATAAAGAACTGATTATTCTTGGTAGAGATAGAGTGCCGTATGAATGGGTAAATGAGGGCACAGATTGTGTTGTAAAGAGCTTAGCATATCTTTATAAAACATAAAGGGGTTATATGAGTACAGTCCATTTATTTACTTTGTCAGATTGATACCAAGTCTTGCAGTATTTCACACCACTGATAATGACAACCAGTGCTATGGATGTGTGATAGGAACTGTTTAATATAAGTTGGGTTTTCTGGAGAAAAAAAAAATGTTTTCATTGTTTGTATGAAGCATCACATGAAAAGTTGCAACAATAACTAAAATAAATAAGTAAATCAGGAAAAAAAGGGGTTCAGAACGTTTCATGTGCTGCTCAAATTTAGGATGAATGCTTTCCAAGCATTTCAGAAATGACTACAGACATTTCTCCCTTTATCTAAAATAAGAAGATGTTGAGGGGAAGCTGTCACAAAACGATTTGACCATATATAAAATTAGATAAAATAATATCTTTGCAACAATCTGTTCTTCCACTAGTGACGTTTGTGATCAAAGATTCCAAGAGGGTATACTGCTTTAGCCAAAGTGCAATCTGTATGTTAACATTTCACATAAAACTAACTTTTTACCTTCAAAACTTATCTAATGCTACTATATTTTAATTAAGAGCCCTATAAAATCCACCATGAGGTTAAATGGAGCTTTTTCAAAGTTTGTTTAAGGCCACTAACAACTGGAACACAAGAGCTGCAGTAGTGCTTTGTAAATCCACATGTACATGTTGAAATGTTTTCCAATCGTTTGGCAGCAATCTAAGAATTATATAGGTTGAAGTGTGAGCCACTTTTGCTGATTTAGATCTGCTTTTGTTGGTCCTTCAGCTTGTGTGTTTTAGTAAAGACTAAAGCTATAATGCTGCCAAAAAATGTATCCATCCATCCATCCATCCATTATCTTTATCTGCTTCTTCCTTTTTGGGTTGTGGGGGTCACTGTTACCATGTCCATCTATCACTATGTGAGAGGTGGGGGACACCCTGGACAGTCCATCACAGGGACACATAGAGACAAATGAGACAAACAACCATTCACTCTCTCACCTAGAGACAATTTAGAGTTACCAATCAGTCTATAAATATTTTTTGTCTGTGGGAGGAAACTGGCGGACCCGGAGAAAACCCACGCATGCACGGAGAGACCATGTAAGATCCACCAAGAAAGGTTCCCGGGCCAGGATTTGTACCAGGGCAACCTGCTCGCTGAGAGGCAGCAGCTCTTCCAACTGTGCCACTTGTGCCGCCCTCCAAAAAGTGTATGTTAAACAAAAAAAATTACTTTTGTTTTTTTCAGTCCACATTGAATTTTCTTTTCAACCAATCATCGTTTCACCTATGCCTCCAAAGGCCTTTTCATAAAACACGTCTGTAATGTGGATCCTGTATGCATGTATAATGTAGGCCTTTTTAAATCTGTCTCTGACTGTTCATAAACATACCAATCCATGGATGAGGTGAGCTGTCATGAATTGAAGCTAGCACTACAGAACCAAAGGAGGCTTGGTGTAGAAGTCAGCACAATACATTTACGTTTGAGTCAATTATCTCCAATCCTTACTCTCAAGGCCCCCATGTCACATCAATCTTCTTTCATCACTGTCACTGTCATACAGTATTACACTCATGAGCTGCAATACTGACTTACCCCAATACTGGTCATTTCAGTTCTTTGACGTCCTCTCTTGGTGGCTCTGATGTGTAACAGTGTGAAAAGGGAAATGCATTTGTACCAGTGGCCTTTTGGAGTGCCCCACTCTGGTCTATCTGCATTGCATAGGGTTCAAGCAATGCAGCCAAAGATCCCAGGCCCAATGTTTTGTCAATAATGTAGCTACAAATAGTTCAGCATTTACAGTATAGCTTCAGAACTGAAGAAGCCTTTTGGATGAGAGGTCAAACTTCTTCAAGAAACAAGTGAAGTCACATTGTGCCTTCAATTTAACAGGGCAACTTTGTTGAAACCACAAATACAGGAAGTTTAGAGCTTATGTTAACAGGACAGTCTAACAGCAAGTTAATATAGCATATTGGGAAACACATGCTACTTTTGATCATAGCATGTACACACATACACACACATATAGGAGAAATGCAATAGTTGGAGCACAGACTCCTGGTCTGTCTGCTTTCCTAATCTTAGATAGTCCCCTGACACCTGTTTATTCTGTATCAATGTGTTGGTTTGAAAGGGGTATTAATCACATTTGGAAAATATGCTCAAACCCTTCCGTCTGTCTTGTTTCTTTCCAAATCTTTTAACTCTTTGTTATTGTTTTACCTCTCTCATTTCATTTAGTTCCTCTTCTTTCGTTCATTTAATTTTCTGCCTCATCACCTTTGTCCGGTTTACAAAAAGACTAGCCACAGTTGTGAGAACAAACTTTGCTCATTAGTGACCTTGTGTGTAATAAATCACAGGATATGATCTTCTTTTGACAGTCTGTTGTATCAAACACAATGCTACACAGTGATAACTTTACCCTTCTTCTCCTATAGGCTCCTTTAGGCGCAGGCAGGTCTTTGTGCTTTTATGTGTGTGAAAAGTGAGAGGTAGCTGAACTGTGTACCTTGGGCTTCACGGTTGAAACAGAAAGACAAGAAGAACAAGTTTGTAGGAAAAACAAATGGGAGGCGAGGGTCGATAGATATGACAGAGCTCAATAACTGTGAAGGAGCACACATGAAGACGGGAGGAGGGTGACAGTTTTTATAGCCTCGTCTGGCTGAGTGAGTTAATGATCGAACAGATGCCGGAGCTGAGTCCCACTCTGTCTAACAAGACAGGGGCACTCAGCCTAAACTAATGCTGCTTTTCTCCTTCCTCTTTTATCCCCCACTTCTTATTTCTCAGCCGGTTGTTGCTTAATTAGTGGCTAAAGACAGAGAGAGAGAGAGCTATAAAGTGTAGGACAGAGTGAGAGAGAGAGAGAAAGAATGGAAGGAAGAAATCACTGTGATGATTAACTATCAGACTATTAAACTTGTCGCTGCTCTGCCTGTTCCTCTTTTTCCACATGTATTCTCAGAGTTTCTTCCTGTCTGTGACGTTCACTGTTTACTTACTCTATTGTCTTTATCTGTCATTTTTTCCTTTGTATAAACACTTACATTTTTTACTAGTAGACAAACTGACTCTGGTGCCAGTTGATCAACAAGATTAAATGATGGATGACCACATTGTAATGACTTCATTTCCAGTTGTATTACTTTGTACATAATTGTAGGAAAATTGTGTATTTTGTAGTTTCAGCTCATCTAATGTTGATTGACCACAAAGCTGTGATGTTGTTCGCTTTCTTGTCATTGTTTTTAACTTTTTAGACTGTAATACAATAGATGATATGTAATTTTTTGTTTGTTTGCTTTGTTTCAGCTTTGTGTCTTCACACAAACAGAATTTTGGGAATCCATAAATTGTATTTTTTTTATATATAGTTGGATTTCAGTGTGAAAAAGAAAAAAAAAAAACTACCGTATATGTCACCCTTGTGTTTTTGTGTGAATAACCTAAATAAAACATTTTAAACACTATGATGTCATAGCCCCACCTCTGACAAAACCTAGTAACAGACACATCAATAGTAACAACAATAAGTACAGATTGCTTGTTTGTGTTTGTGCTACAGATGCTAGTTTAGCAACTAAGTGAAAACTGAATACTGTGTACTGGTACTTTTATGAACAGACAGAAGATGAATCATTACATTATCTTAATCAAAGGCCAAAAAGTGTTTATCACACCACTTTGGGACGGCTGTGATTGAGTGGTTAAAGCAGTCATCCTCCAATGCAAGAGTTAGGGGTTCGATTTCACCAGTAGTCACATGTTGAAGTGTCCCTGGGCAAGACACTGAACCCCTCATTGCCTCTGATGTGTCCCATTGGTGTATTAATGTGATTAATAACTGATTAATAATAATAATAATAATAATGAATTCAATTTATAACGCACTTTTCATTAGTGAAAATCTCAAAGTGCTACACACATTGAATGCTACACACATTCGTACACCTGTGGCGGCAGACTACCATGCAAGGTGCTTTCCAGTCCTACCGGGAGCAACTCGGGGTTAAGTGTCTTGCCCAAGGACACAACGACACATGGTTTGGGGAACCAGGATTCGAACCGCCAACCTTCCGATCGGGGGAAGACTGCCATTACCACAACGCCACGGCCGCCCCATGATTAGTGCCATGATTAGTCTCTGTACAGATCTAGTAGAGTGCTGTATGAATGGGTGAATAAGGGCACAGGTTGTAGTGTAAAGAGCTTCTTGATTACTATCTTAATAATATAGAAAAGTGCTATAAGTACAGTTCATGTACCATTTAACTGTCAACATAATAAATAATGTCCAATATACATCAGGTATACAAACATAAAACATGTTTAAAAAAAAAAAGATTGACACTTGTGCGTGAAGAATTTATCCTGACTGAGGAGCCTTCCCTGCAGTAATCCCTCCCATGATCCTGTGCCTGAAATTATTCAACATGTCTGTAACCGTGTTTCCATCTATTTTCAATTCGAATTTTGAGCAAATTTTTGAAAATTCGCAAAGATGTAAATAAAAATTAATGCGAATCAGAAGTGTTTCCGTCAACTGGGTTGAAGCGAATCCACCAGGCCACGCAAAGCGGCATTACGTCAGACGTCAGCGTTACGCATGTCTACAGTAAACAGGAAGTAGCGGTTGAAAACAGGAACCGAACCACACATCTCGGCAAAATGGAGAGAATATTTCAGGTATGTGTTGCTATCGGGCAAGTTGTATTTATTCTGTCATGTCAACTAGTTTTAGCGATGTTACATCCGGGGAGACAGTGGAAACAGCTGATCAGTCACATGACGTGAATGTTCGCCACGGCAGAACTGAGTCGGCAAATCTGTTTCCATCTGTCGTTTTGCGCATCAGCTCTGTTTCGAAAAACCCAAAAAACACCTCAAGCGAGCGTATCAACTTTTTTGCGAATTAGAGGAAGTTAACTCTAATTATGCCGTTTCCATTCACCTTTTCTGATGCGATCAAAATGTGCATCAAGAAACCTTGATGGAACCACGGCTTGTGTATCTGTTCTGACACATCTCTGTCACCACTGTCCTTGTCTTTTGGGGTCTTGTACTTTTTGTCAGCCTTCGTCGCCAGTCAACAAAAATACAGGCAATTTGGGTTTTACTCTTGTACTCTCCTGTCTCATCTTTTTCTTCTTGTGCTTAAAGTCTTTGATTACTACTCAATGTGTGAGCTTCATGCACATACTCCACGTCTTCTTTTCTTGTTCTTAGGTGTATTTTTTTTAGCAGTGTAGCAGAGAAGTGACCCATGCAGGCCTGCCATGGTTACTGCAGCATTTTGGGTCCTTTTCAGAGTATCCATATGAAAAAAATAAAAAATATTCCAGACGTTTTAATGAGGTTTAAAGAAATGACAACAAAGAACAAATTGTTTAGGCAGAGACTCATTTCAGTGTGGATAAGACGCCACAGTGAAAATATTTTTAGAAAGTTTTATCCAAAACTAACTAATAAATAAACCACACTCCTGTGGCCATTAACTGTGAAGCTGTTGAGGAGGTGCATCAGTATAAATATCTGGGAACTGTTCTTGATGACAAACTGACCTTTGACCCCCATGTGAACTCACTTTGTAAGAAGGCCCACCAGAGAACACATTTTTATCAGAAGCTCTGTGGTTTTAATATTGATTCTACTTTTGAGAATGTTTTATTCATGTTTTATTGAGTCTCTTTTAACTGTCACCTTCATCTGTTGGTTTGGACTTTTGACATGCTATAACAGGAACAAACTCTGGGATTGTCAGGATGTGCAGCAAAACCGCTGGCATAGCTCGACAGAACCTCACTGACCTACACAAAGCGAGGTCAGTGAACAAGGCCAGGCTGGTTCTGGCAGATCCCGATCACCCACTCCATGGTGAGTTCAGGTTGCTCCCATCTGGATGCTGTTGCCCAGATGTGACTAACAGACTGAAAAACTCATTCATCCCTGTACCAATCAGGCTTCTCCATGAACACTGATGATTTCTGTACATTTAATGTCTCAATGTCTTATCTAGTATGGATGGTAAATGGTAAATGGAGCTTATTTATATAGCGCTTTCCAGCCCCCTATGAGGGGCCCCAAAGCGCTTTACAATACCAACCATCCACCCATTCATACACACATTCATACACCGGTAGCGGCAGACTGCCATGCAAGGCGCCATCTAGTCCTACCGGGAGCAACTCGGGGTTAAGTGTCTTGCCCAGGGACACAATGACAAATGGATGTAGGGGCCAAGAAGGTGCAGGGCAGCCGACTCTGGATCCGAAGGTCCTGGGTTTGATCCCCGGTCATTACACAGCTCATGGTGCCTCTGAGCAGGACACCCAATCCCAAATTACTCTCTGGAGGCTTACATAGCTGCCCACTGCTCCACCTGGGTAAACCCCAGGTGCGATGGGTTAAATGCAGAGAGCCAATTTCGTCTTTGTATGTGAACGTAAAAATGATGACAACACATACCCCTTTATTCATTATTATTATGTTTTATGTGCCTACTGACTGTGAAACAAATTGCCCCTTGGGGATAATAAAGATTATTGAACATGAAACATACTACCAAGACTGAGCTGATGTTAGATTTGCCAAAGAAGCCTTTGATTTCTGTAGACATGTTGACCAAACACATTAACAAAATATAAATTCCTCATTTCTAATCTAAAAAAGTTAAGTCTGGTCCTCTGGACATTCAAAAAACAAAACAAAACAAAAAAGTAGAAACGTTTCGTCTTTCGTCCGAAAGACTTCCTCAGTCTGAGCTGCTGTATTCAGCTCAGTCTTAGGCCCTGTACACACGTAGCCGTTTATCAGTAAAACCGAACAGTTCATCATGCGGTTTGGCCTTTCATCCACACGTGAACTCTGGTTGATGTAACTATAAACGAATAATAACAAAACTCCGACCAAAGTGGAGATTTGAGAATTCTCCGCGTTCGCGTCTGCGTGTGGACTTTCAGAACCGGAGGTTTATGTTCCAGCTGGAGCTGACGTCACATGCTCGGAGAAAAAAAGCGCTAAAAAGTCAACATACCTGCTCTGACATGATTCCCAGTCGACATTTTCCTGCGTTTCATTAACTTTGTACTCCAACACGGTATTTTAGTAGTTCAACTTTGCAGTCTGTCCACACAAACGAAAGGAAAATAAATAAATAAATAACAGGAAGTCGCGGCTGAGTTGAAGGGTTGTGACTGCACTACACTGCCACTACACTGCCACCTATGGGTTGGGCATACTCTTTACAACGCTCTGTAGTGAAATAAATGACACATGTAGACGAACATTTTAAATATCCAAACATACAGAGATTTTTTTTTTTGCGCAAATATTCGTTTTTCAAACACCAGGCTACGTGTGTACAGGGCCTTATAAATAGCACCCTCTCACAGTGGATCAACCAGTTGGCTGATGACAGCCGAAACCAGCTGCTCACATGATCAAGGAGGACCATCAGCCTAACGATGGATCGTTAGCACCCTGATGGTTGTTTGCTATTCACAGAGGGCTGAGTGATACTAGCAATAACAGCATTGTAAGAGGGGGACAGTTGAACCTGGAGGCCTCCACCTCTGTTTAATGATGGACAGTTTCTTTTCACAAAGATGGCCTCCTTTACTCCTCTCTCAAACCATCGTTCCTCTCTATCAAGGATGTGAACATCTTCATCCCTGAAAGAGTGACCGCTGGCCTGGAGATGAGTGTAGACCACAGAGTCCTGACCTGATGATGTTGATCTTCTGTGCTGGGCCATCCTTTTGGTCAGTAGCTGTTTAGCTATTTAGTATTTATAAGACTGAGCTGAATACAGCACCTCAGACTGAGGAAGTCTTTCGGACGAAAGACAAAACGTTTCTACTTTTTTGTTTTGTTTTGTTTTTTGAATGTCCAGAGGACCAGACTTAGCTTCTTTTTTTTTTTTAGATTTTTCTACCTGGATTATTGAGCATGCATCAAGGCCTCATTTCTAATGTTATGCAAAACACCACTTGAACATAAAGATATCTCCAGTATATGATATCACACAGGCTGTACAGAAATTTAGAATTGTGATTTACACTAAATGATCTTAATCCTGAAATCACTAAAGCATTAAGAAGCAAAGCTTCAATTTAGATTTACTTTGTGGGGCTTATTTGTCCTGTCTGTGTTACTGGAGATGACATGGAGTCACTGAGTCATATGACAGTTCAACGTGATTGTAATTGGGATAAAAGTTGTTCCAAAGGTAGTCAGCTGAGCCAAGCCATGATTATGAACTGCTGCTCTGGACTGTATCTAGCACAATGAGACAAGATATGAGCCAGCTTTGTCTCATACTACGCAACATTTAAAGATGTATGATTGTAAACTTTGATTTGTTTTATTCGCTTTGTTTGGCATGTTTTATGACATGATAACTCATGTGAAGTCTTGGTTGTAATCCAGAAGAAGCTTGCCTTAAAATAGGCACAAATTAGGCAACGTGCAATCTTTTAGTTTCATACAAAGTTATAACATTTCAAGAAATCATAACTGAATTTATTTTAGAAAATAGGCACAAATTAGGCAACGTGCAATCTTTTAGTTTCATACAAAGTTATAACATTTCAAGAAATCATAACTGAATTTATTTTAGAAGGTGGTATTATGAAAGAACTGTGCAAATCTGCTTAAATGTTGAGTGTTTACAATCTGTCCAGAACGCAGCAGCTCGTCTTTTAACTTCAACTAAAAAATATGAACATATAACCCCTGTCCTGGCTTCTCTTCACTGGCTCCCTGTCTGCTATCGAATTGATTTTAAGATTTTATTGCTTGTTTTTAAAATCTTAAAAGGTCTGGCCCCGTCATATTTATGTGATCTTATTAATATCTACACTCCTGTAAGAGCACTCCGGTCTACCAACCAGTTTCTCTTAGATGTCCCCAGATCCAAAATGAAATCCAGAGGTGATCGGGCTTTTGCGGTTGCTGCTCCAAAACTGTGGAACAGTTTACCTGAGAAAGTAAAGACCGCTCAGACTGTTGACACTTTTAAATCTTCACTTAAGACTCATCTCTTTTACTTGGCATTTGATCCTCGCAGAATGTGAGATCAAATTTTGAGCAGATTTTATTGTTGTTGCATTTACTGATAGCTTTATTATGTTTAGTGGCACTAGATGCATTTTACTCTGTTTTTATTTTTTTTAACTGTAAAGCACTTTGGTCGACTTCGGTTGTTTTTATGTGCTATATAAATAA
>JBBPBX010035467.1:8038-21626 GCA_038048925.1 Garcialebias charrua
CAGAAAAATCTTCTCACGTTGTTAGTTAAAAACAATGTAGAGGTTTTAGCTTTTCCCAGTTTGTCAACGTTGAGTGAATGCAAAACGTGATGACTAAATAGCTTCACATTACTGAACATGATTATTATTTTTATTTAAAACGGACAATAAAAATGATAGTATAATAGTCATGACATCACGACCAGGTTTGGTAATACTGTACACGTAATGAGAAAATTCATCACCTCATCTAAATAGCTACGTTAAATAAAAAAACAAAAAATAGCTACGCTAAAGCTAAGCTAACGATCATTAAACAACGCTAGTTTTTTTTTTTTAATCAGCTTGCGCGAAATGTGTGTGTTACTGGTTCTGTATTAATTCATATCACTAATGACAAAACTTGTTTTTTTTTAAATCAGATAATGAATGCGCTTTTTTACGCAGAACGTTAGCTTGCTGAGCTAGCTGCTAACAGGGCAGCGTCAACAACCGGCCTGGTCACATGACCAGCTCTCTCTCTGTTTATCTTCCGCTGTCTCGGTGTTTCAGCCTCTAAGATCAGATACACGTTTACATGGACTAATTTACCTGAATTTTTAACTTTTATGACTTCTGTCGAGCCTGAAGAAACTGTGTTGGAGCACACAGTCTCCTCCTCTGCTCTGCTCAGAGCTGCGCGCGGCCAGTCGGCTCACTCCCAAGTCACGTGACCAGTCAAATCGCAGCCCGTGCGATTAGTGAATCGCGTTTTAACATATTGCGAGATAATCGCAAATGCGATTAATCGTTCAGCCCTAGTGTCCAATGTTCTGACAACGTCTCCTGGACGTTGTCCTTCCAGGAGGACGACGTGGACTTCCTGGCCAAGTTCTCTCGGCTGGTGAACGGGATGGGTCAGAGCCTGGTCCTGAGCTGGACCAAGCTCCTGAAGGGAGGACAGGTGAAGGAGGCGCAGGAGACGCTGCAGGCCGTGGAGGCCAAGGTGCCGCTGCTGCTGCAGCTGCTGGTCCACGAGGACGACGACATCTCCTCCAACATCGTGGCCTTCTGCTACGACTACCTGCATGTCCTCAAACAGGTGAGTGCCACAGGGCCCGCCCCCGCCACACAGGGCCCGCCCCCGCCACGTCTCACGTCTCTTGTGTTTGTCCAGCTTCCTGAGCTGACGGAGCAGCAGAAGACCAACGTGGAGGTGAGTTATCATCTGAAGGTCTCCTCGTTGTTGATGTCTCCATGTCCTCCTCGTTGTTGATGTCCCTCTCCATGTCCTCCTTGTTGACGTCCCTCTCCATGTCCTCCTCGTTGTTGATGTCCCTCTCCATGTCCTCCTCGTTGTTGATGTCCCTCTCCATGTCCTCCTCATTGTTGACGTCCCCCTCCATGTCCTCCTCCTTGTTGACGTCCCTCTCTGTGTCCAAAGGCCGTCCTGCTCGCCGTCATGAAGAAACTCACGTACGATGACGAGTACAACTTTGACAACGAGGTGAGTTCTGCAGGTCTGGGGGGACATTCTGTCTCTGAGATGGGTTCAGTGTCTGGGGGGACATTCTGTCTCTGAGATGGGTTCAGGGTCTGGGGGGACATTCTGTCTCTGAGATGGGTTCAGGGTCTGGGGGGACATTCTGTCTCTGAGATGGGTTCAGGGTCTGGGGGGACATTCTGTCTCTGAGATGGGTTCAGGGTCTGGGGGGACATTCTGTCTCTGAGATGGGTTCAGGGTCTGGGGGGACATTCTGTCTCTGAGATGGGTTCAGGGTCTGGGGGGACATTCTGTCTCTGAGATGGGTTCAGGGTCTGGGGGGACATTCTGTCTCTGAGATGGGTTCAGGGTCTGGGGGGACATTCTGTCTCTGAGATGGGTTCAGGGTCTGGGGGGACATTCTGTCTCTGAGATGGGTTCAGGGTCTGGGGGGACATTCTGTCTCTGAGATGGGTTCAGGGTCTGGGGGGACATTCTGTCTCTGAGATGGGTTCAGGGTCTGGGGGGACATTCTGTCTCTGAGATGGGTTCAGGGTCTGGGGGGACATTCTGTCTCTGAGATGGGTTCAGGGTCTGGGGGGACATTCTGTCTCTGAGATGGGTTCAGGGTCTGGGGGGACATTCTGTCTCTGAGATGGGTTCAGGGTCTGGGGGGACATTCTGTCTCTGAGATGGGTTCAGGGTCTGGGGGGACATTCTGTCTCTGAGATGGGTTCAGGGTCTGGGGGGACATTCTGTCTCTGAGATGGGTTCAGGGTCTGGGGGGACATTCTGTCTCTGAGATGGGTTCAGGGTCTGGGGGGACATTCTGTCTCTGAGATGGGTTCAGGGTCTGGGGGGACATTCTGTCTCTGAGATGGGTTCAGGGTCTGGGGGGACATTCTGTCTCTGAGATGGGTTCAGGGTCTGGGGGGACATTCTGTCTCTGAGATGGGTTCAGGGTCTGGGGGGACATTCTGTCTCTGAGATGGGTTCAGGGTCTGGGGGGACATTCTGTCTCTGAGATGGGTTCAGGGTCTGGGGGGACATTCTGTCTCTGAGATGGGTTCAGGGTCTGGGGGGACATTCTGTCTCTGAGATGGGTTCAGGGTCTGGGGGGACATTCTGTCTCTGAGATGGGTTCAGGGTCTGGGGGGACATTCTGTCTCTGAGATGGGTTCAGGGTCTGGGGGGACATTCTGTCTCTGAGATGGGTTCAGGGTCTGGGGGGACATTCTGTCTCTGAGATGGGTTCAGGGTCTGGGGGGACATTCTGTCTCTGAGATGGGTTCAGGGTCTGGGGGGACATTCTGTCTCTGAGATGGGTTCAGGGTCTGGGGGGACATTCTGTCTCTGAGATGGGTTCAGGGTCTGGGGGGACATTCTGTCTCTGAGATGGGTTCAGGGTCTGGGGGGACATTCTGTCTCTGAGATGGGTTCAGGGTCTGGGGGGACATTCTGTCTCTGAGATGGGTTCAGGGTCTGGGGGGACATTCTGTCTCTGAGATGGGTTCAGGGTCTGGGGGGACATTCTGTCTCTGAGATGGGTTCAGGGTCTGGGGGGACATTCTGTCTCTGAGATGGGTTCAGGGTCTGGGGGGACATTCTGTCTCTGAGATGGGTTCAGGGTCTGGGGGGACATTCTGTCTCTGAGATGGGTTCAGGGTCTGGGGGGACATTCTGTCTCTGAGATGGGTTCAGGGTCTGGGGGGACATTCTGTCTCTGAGATGGGTTCAGGGTCTGGGGGGACATTCTGTCTCTGAGATGGGTTCAGGGTCTGGGGGGACATTCTGTCTCTGAGATGGGTTCAGGGTCTGGGGGACATTCTGTCTCTGAGATGTCTCAGGGTCTGGGGGGACATTCTGTCTCTGACCTTGTCTCAGAGTCTGGGGGGACATTCTGTCTCTGACCTTGTCTCAGGGTCTGGGGGACATTCTGTCTCAGACCTTGTCTCAGGGTCTGGGGGACATTCTGTCTCTGACGTGTCTCCGCTGCAGGGCGAGGACGAGGCCATGTTCGTGGAGTACAGGAAGCAGCTGAAGATGCTGTTGGACCGTCTGGCCCAGGTGTCCCCGGAGCTGCTCCTGGACGCCGTCTGCAGAGTCTTCTCCAGGACCATGCAGTGAGCGCCGCACGCTGTAGCTCCTTGAGTCCAGCAGGAAGTGGGCGTGGCTTGTCCTGACGGTGGTGTTTGTCCGCAGGGCGTGGAGGACGACGTCCTTCATGGAGGTGGAGGTGTCCATCCGCCTGCTCTACATGCTCGGCGAGGCGCTGCCGGCGTCCCACGGCGCTCACTTCTCCGGAGACGCGGCGAAGACGTGCGCCCTGCAGGACATGATGAGGACGGTGAGTCTCGTGTCCCCGCAGGTCCCGGTCGTTCGGGCCGTCCCTCACAGTCTGTCGTCCTCAGCTCGTGTCCTGCGGCGTCAGCAGCTACCAGCACCCCTCCGTGTCCCTGGAGTTCTTCGAGACCGTCGTCCGCTACGACAAGTTCTTCATGGTGGAGCCGCAGCACATCCCCAACGTTCTGGTGAGTCCGACCCGTCAGCCGGTTCTGGTGCAGGTTCTAAAAGGTACTAAAAGGTAAACACAAATTACGGCCATTAAAAAGTAATAAACATCGGACTTCCGGTTTGAACGTCACCGTGATGGCCACGCAGTGAACGGGCTCCCGAGAGAACCTAAGAAATTGAAAACCCAACCCCACTAAAGTGACGACAACACATCCATAAAGGTGAAGAAGAACTGGGGTGAGCGAAGTGCATCTAAACCGATGCTTGGTTTTGACAAAAAGCGGACGTTTAAAACCGAGAAAATATCGCTAGCATCGCGGCTAATGCTAACCGCTAACTAGCTCTGCTAATAACTACGGCTGAACTTTTTGAACTGAGCTAAGCATGGCTGAGTGGGAGACGGTACTGCAGGAATTAAGAGGCTTCCGACAGGAAAACAATGCGCATTTGGGGGAAATTAAAGAAGAAATCCGAAAGATGAACGCCAGACTAGACGAGGCAGAGGGTCGGATTGAAAAAGCAGAGGAGAGGATCGTAGCTACGGAGGAGGCCGTCACTGAAATAATAAAGCTACAAATAAAACTTGAGGATAAACTAATGGGTCTAGAGAGCCGTTCACGAAGAGAGACCATGAGGATTTATGGTGTACCCGAAGAGGCTGAACGTGACTCGGCATCAATGTGTGACTTTGTGGAGAAGTTGCTCCGTGAGGGCCTGGCTCTGTCCCAAGACGAGCTCGACATAAACATTGAACGGGCGCACCGCTCTCTAGGCCCTCCACCTCCAAGCGACGCGCCACCACGTTCTATTATTGTGACATTCCTCAGTTTTAAAACCAAAGATCTCCTCCTCCGCAAGGCATGGCAGAAAAGAGGATTTACCTGGAACGGCAAGCAAGTGAACTTGGATCATGACTACCCCCCTCTGATTTTGAAAAAACGAAAAGAATATGCAGAAGTGCGCAGGATCCTGAAGGAGCAGCAGATCCCTTTTCAGACTCTCTTCCCGGCTGAGGGTGAAGTATGCAGACGAAACAAAGATTTACAACACGGTGGTGGAAGCTACTGAAGACATGTCCAGCAGAGGCTACGCTGTGCAGGTCGTCAAGTCACCAGAAACGGCCCTGGAGCAGCTGAGGCAGCTGTCCTGGAGCAGGGTGCCCCGGGGACCGAGGAGCAGAACGACAAGCAAGAAGCAGGACCAAGCAGCCGGCTACAAAGATAAAGAGCTTTCAAGAGGACATCCCCCACACGCACAGAAAAATGAGGTTGATCCACTCTGTTATTAATAATTAAGACTTGCATTTGGTTTATGATGTACAATAAGTAAATAAGTTAGGATCAAAAAGGGCGTTCAATACAGGATCAACTGGACTTTATTTGTTGCAGAAAACGTTTCGACTTCTGTCCAGAAGTCTTTTTCAATTCAGAATTGAAAAAGACTTCTGGACAGAAGTCTTGAAAAAGACTTCTGGACAGAATTGAAAAAGACTTCTGTCCAGAAGTCTTTTTCAAGACGTCTAGACAGAAGTCTTGAAAAAGACTTCTGGACAGAATTGAAAAAGACTTCTGGACAGAAGTCTTGAAAAAGACTTCTGGACAGAAGTCTTGAAAAAGACTTCTGGACAGAAGTCTTGAAAAAGACTTCTGGACAGAATTGAAAAAGACTTCTGGACAGAATTGAAAAAGACTTCTAGACAGAAGTCTTGAAAAAGACTTCTGGACAGAATTGAAAAAGACTTCTAGACAGAAGTCTTGAAAAAGACTTCTGGACAGAATTGAAAAAGACTTCTGGACAGAATTGAAAAAGACTTCTGGACAGAATTGAAAAAGACTTCTGGACAGAAGTCGAAACGTTTTCTGCAACAAATAAAGTCCAGTTGATCTTGTATTGAACGCCCTTTTTGATTTTATCATGTCCTGGACGACTGAGAATCTTCACCAGCATAAATAAGTTAGGTTTCTCGCGGTGCTTTCTACACTGAGGCCTTAGCCACTAAGGGCCCCCTTCATTGACCGATGAGGAAGCCGCCTTTGGGGGTGAAGCAGGGTCTACCTCAGAGACCCCCACCTTGGAAGTCAAGAGTTCTGTTTGAGTTTGGTTTGTTTTTGACTTTGTTTTTGATGTTGACTTTTTTATTTGTTCTATGTTCAGTGTTTTCAAGAGAGAGCCCATTAATGTACATGGTATAATCAAGAAATATAATTTAGATGAGTAGCAGGTTGATAAAATTGGTGTCAAACAATATTAATGGTTTACATAGTCCAGTAAAAAGGCAGAAAGCTTTATCTAAATTTAAAAGAGATAAGGCCCAAATTGTTCTATTGCAGGAAACGCATCTGAGTGATAAAGAGCATGCTAAATTGAACAAGATGGGTTTTAAACATGTGTTTTATTCTTCCCACAGTTCTGGGAGGCGGAGGGGAGTGGCAATTTTGCTATCCGGAACTCTTAACTATGAACATATATCAGAATACAAAGATAAAGAAGGCCGGTATTAGCCTGGTTAAAACCAGACCCTTGTCCTTCACTTCGCTTTGGACTAGGGTCTGGGACTTCTCCCATAGAGAAGGATTTCTCCGGTAGATTTTTGACCGGACCAATCAGAGAACAGAAGGCAGAGTTTTTGGCCCCTAACCCACGCCCCCACCTGTCCCAGCGAGCAGCCGCATGTTCTCATTCAAAGCGATGCAGGACTGTTTTATATGTGACACAAATGTATTAATTTCCCCTTCTTAATCCCTTATCTGGAGTTTTTTTTTTGCCAAAAGTCAAGTGATCGCTCCCTCCTCCTCCTCCTCTCCCTCCGCTATGAGGAAATGTCTGAGGTTGTCACACGAGAGAATTAAACTCGGGTTTTACGTTGCTGCTCGAGTCCCATCAGATTTCCTGGTCTTCTGGTGTGTTGGACCAGCGATCCATGGTTTTATTTTTTTTTTTAGAACGTTTTATTAACATATAAACACAGAATATGCAGCGGCAGCGAGAGAAAATGCAGCGGGATGCGGAGCTGACAGGTGGGGGCGTGGGTTAGGGGCCAAAAACTCCGCCCCTTCTGTTCTCTGATTGGTCCGGTCAAAAATCTACCGGAGAAATCGTTGTCTATGGGAGAAGTCCCAGACCCTAGTCTGAAGCGAAGTGAAGGACAAGGGTCTGGTTTTAACCAGGATAGGTCAGTATATAATGATAACGGGCAAGATTGATGGTACCATGACTACTCTCCTCCTGAATGTATACATTCCACCTGGCAGCGATTGGTCATTGTATAAACACATCCTCAAAATTGCAATAACAAGGAGTCAGGGAACTTTAATATGCAGCGGTGATTTTAATATCTTATTAAACGCCAAATTAGACTCTTCTAATGGGAAAGGTGATGTAAGAAATATTGGTAAGAGGATGGGACGCCTTATGGGTGATTTAGGATTAGTTGATGTATGGAGAGAACAACACCCAACTAATAGAGAATACACCCACTTCTCATACCCACATAACATATATTCTAGGTTAGATTACATTCTCACATTCAAGAATGATTTGTTTAAAATCAAAACATGTGAAATTGGTCCCTGTACAATTTCTGATCATAATCCAGTTTATGCTGACATTTGTCTGAACAGGAAAAATAGATCTACATTATGGAGGTTGAACACAAATATTTTAAACTACCCAAACATTAAAGAGAATTTAAAAAAAGAAATAGAGAATTATTTAGCTCAAAATGATAATGAAGAGGTGTCACCAGGAATATTATGGGATGCACTGAAGGCGGTGATTAGAGGGAAAATAATTAGTGTATCCTCCCACTTAAAACGAGAAAATATGCAAAAACGTAAAGGCTTGGAAGATAAATTGTTAAAGCTGCAACACCAACACTCTGCGACTATGAATGATGACATTAAAGCTGATATGGAAAAGTTTAAAAAAGAATTAGATGACCTAAACATGATTGAGGTACAGAAAAAAATCATTTTAAACAAACAGCAGTACGGTGATGTAGGAGGAAAATCACTAAAACTCCTTTCGTATAAACTCAGAAAGCAACAAGCGGAGAGAACTATACATAAAATAAAAAATCCTTTAAATGGTCAAATAGAAACTGAAGAGGAGAAAATTCAACAATGCTTTCAGAATTATTACAGAAAACTTTATTCCCAAACCCATGTAGATAATAATCAAGAAGTCAATACTTTTCTGTCTGAACTAGAGTTACCAACAGTGACAGAGGAACAAAATAAAATGTTAGTATCCACAATAACCAGAGAAGAAATTCACTCAGCAATTAAAAGACTAAAAGGAGGAAAAATGGCAGGGGCAGATGGATTTGGCCCAGAATGGTACAAAATAATGCAGGATCATTTGACTCCCACCTTGCTGAAAACATTTAATTGGGTAATGGAAGGAAAAACAGTACCTCCCTCTTGGAGGGAAGCAATAATTTCCATAATTCCGAAAGAAGGAAAAGATAAACTAGACTGTAATAATTACCGCCCAATCAGTGTATTAAATATTGATTATAAGTTGTTCACCTCCATCATCGCAAAGAGACTTGAGACAATTTTACCAGGACTAATACATAATGATCAAACAGGTTTTATCAAACACCGTCAAACTCAGGACAACATTAGGAAAGTTTTGCATATAATGAGCCAGGTTCATAGACAAAAAATAGAGACTTTAATGTTAAGTTTAGACGCCGAAAAGGCATTTGATTCGGTGAGGTGGTCCTTTTTATATCAGGTACTTGAGAGATTTGGATTTGATAAATCTATAATAAATACTATTTCTGGGTTGTATAATAAACCAACAGCCAAAATCAAAATTAATGGAGACCTTACTGAATCATTCATTCTCGAACGAGGTACCCGACAAGGTTGCTGCGTTTCGCCACTCCTCTTTGCCTTGTTTATAGAACCATTGAGCCAATGGATCAGACAGAGACAGGATATAACAGGAGTAAGGACAGAAGGCGGGGAGCAAAAATTGGCATTATTTGCTGATGACTTGTTACTTGTTATAACGCATCCTACGCAGGTTCTCCCCAAAGTAATGAAAATCCTATCAGAATATGGCTGTTTCTCAGGGTACAGGGTTAATGTGAACAAAACGCAGGTACTAACGCTGAATTATGATCCACCAGTTGAAATCAAGAACTGCTACAAATGGAAATGGGATGCAGATGGTGTTAGGTATCTGGGGGTGATGATACACCGTGACCCTACTAAAATGTTTGAGGTCAATTATGCCCCCCTGAATATAGACATAAAATCTGATATCCAAAGATGGAATGCCATACCCTTTTTTGAGCTACACACCAGGATTGAATCAGTTAAATTAAACATCCTTCCCCGACTGTTGTATTTATTTCAATCACTGCCAGTCCCCNGGGAGCAAAAATTGGCATTATTTGCTGATGACTTGTTACTTGTTATAACGCATCCTACGCAGGTTCTCCCCAAAGTAATGAAAATCCTATCAGAATATGGCTGTTTCTCAGGGTACAGGGTTAATGTGAACAAAACGCAGGTACTAACGCTGAATTATGATCCACCAGTTGAAATCAAGAACTGCTACAAATGGAAATGGGATGCAGATGGTGTTAGGTATCTGGGGGTGATGATACACCGTGACCCTACTAAAATGTTTGAGGTCAATTATGCCCCCCTGAATATAGACATAAAATCTGATATCCAAAGATGGAATGCCATACCCTTTTTTGACCTACACTCCAGGATTGAATCAGTTAAAATGAACATCCTTCCCCGACTGTTGTATCTATTTCAATCACTGCCAGTCCCCATACCCTCAAAACAATTTGTAGAATGGGATAGAATGCTGTCAAAATATATTTGGAAAGAGAAAAAAGCCAGAGTTAAATACAAAACTTTACAGTTAAAAAAAGAAAAAGGAGGTTGGGGGCTTCCCTGTTTGAGAGAATATTTTTGTGCAGCTCAGTTAAGACCTTTGATATGTTTGTGCTGTCCGGATTACACTGCAGGATGGAAAGATGTTGAAGGGGACACAATTAAAACAATACCGATTAAAGCCATAATAGCCGACACAAAATTGCAAACCAAAATCAATTTGGCAGATGAACCAATATCGCAAGTAATGATATCTGCCTGGAACGAAGCAATTAGAATATGTGGATTAGAAAATGCCTCTAAAATTCTGCGATGGTGCGCTTACGACTCAGATTTCATCCCAAATCAACATGATGGTAGATTTAAGAGGTGGCGTTCAAAAGGCCTAACTAGTTATCAAAAAAGGCGTTCAATACAGAACAACTGGACTTTATTTAATAAAGTCCAGTTGTTCTGTATTGAACGCCTTTTTTGATTTTATCATGTCCTGGACAACTGAGAATCTACACCAGCATACTAACTAGTTATCATTCTTTTGTCCACAAGGGGGCGTTCCAAAGCTTTGAATCCTTGAAAACAAAATACAATTTATGCACAGATGACTTTTTTAGATATCTACAGGTGAGAAATTATTTTAACCAAGAACTAAAAATACATTTACAAAATCTGAGATTTGTGGAAACATTTATATTATTATCTAAATCAAAAACGGGCAAAATTATTTCCAGGATATATAACGCCATCCTGCAGTGTAAGAAAGACAGCACTGTTTATGTTAAAGTGAAGTGGGAAAAAGAAGGTAGCCTGATGATTCCAGAGGAAGATTGGGACCACATTTGTAAGATACCATGGACAACAACAAGATCAAAGGTTTGGCGTGAATTTTGCTGGAAAAACATTATAAGATTTTTCATAACCCCAGAGCAGAAACGATATCAAGGAAAAGGTAGTGCATGCTGGAGATGTGGCAGGGATGGTGCCAATCATTTCCATATTTTCTGGGACTGCCAAACCATTCAACAATATTGGTCTCAAATCCATGAGCATCTACAGAACATTTTCACATTTGATTTTCCTTTAACCTTTGAATGCATATTTCTATGTAACATACCGGTCGACAAACTGAACTATAATGATCAAAAACTTCTGTAGATTTTGGTGGCGGGGAGCAAAAAGGCCCTCACAAGAAAATGGCTTAAACAGGAACCCCCAACAACTGAAGACTGGATTAATGTAGTGAAAGAGATTTATGTGTTGGAGAAACTGTCTTATTCCATTAATGTTCAGAGGGACACATTCTACAAGATAAGGTCAAAATGGACAGAATATGTTAAACCTGTTGTCTGATTTTGTGTAAACCTTGCTGCCACTCAGATTGATGTCTGGATTTGATATGCGATGTCAAGGATTGGTTGATATTCAGGCTACCCCGCCACTCGCATGTAATTTCTGGTTGGTTTTTGTTTAGGTATTTTATTTTATTTTTTATTTTAGTTCCTTAGCTGCTGTTTGGTTTGTTTAAAAGAAAAAATGAGAAAACTGAGAATGTAAAATAAGAAAGAAATCAATATAATTATATCATTGTAATGTAACGGGCTTTCTCAATAAAAAATAAAAAAGTAATAAACATCTGACGAGGTATTAATTTTTTAAAAACCTACACAACTATATTTTTCTCGTTCTGTCGGCTAAAAAAATGCCTGTGAATTTATTTACCTTTTCTAAATGTATGTTCGAGTAGGACCTTAGCTAAAAACAATGACGTCATATCGTCAGTCAGTATGCGTTCGCATCTACAGCTGGTTGAGGAGAGGCTTTTTGTCATGTCTGTAAAAAGAAACGGGAAAGAAGAACGCGGCTTTATCCTCCGACATTTAACAAGAAAAGCACCTAAACAATTATTTGTTAGCTTGAAATTATAGCAGAGGTGTTTTTCTGTCTATCATTTTCTTGATAAATGCACTTTAATGGTCAAATTAGCTGCATTTCACTGGGGCGGTGCAGCTGGGGTTCCAAGCAGAGCAGAATGAAGGTGGGGAGGATATGGCAGGCCGATTGAGTCATTAATGGTGAGTGGGGTGGCCGTGGCACAGTGGTAGTGGCAGCCGACCCCTGATCGGAAGGTTGGATGTTCGAATCCCGAGTTCCCACACCATTTGTCGTTGTGTCCCTGGGCAAGACACTTAACCCCGAGTTGCTCCCGGTAGGACTGGATGGCGCCTTGCATGGCAGTCTGCCACTACCGGTGTATGAATGGGTGTATGAATGTGTGTATGGTTGGTATTGTAAAGCGCTTTGGGGCTCCTCATAGGGGGCTGGAAGGCGCCATATACCGGTAAGTAAGCTCCATTTACCATTAATAGCTGGTGAAGATTCTCAGTCATCCAGGACATGGTAAATTCTAAAAAGTGCAAGAAAAAAACAAAGTATAATACGGTACAATAAATAATGTCCAGTTGTTTTTGTCTTGAACTTTTTTGAATTTGTCATTATAGGCACGTTTTCCTATTACATGATACAACAGCCAACAGCATGCCATACACTAGTACTACTCTGGGACCATCAAGTATTGCTGTTTTATTTATTTATTTATTTTTCAGTCAGAATGAATGGAAACGGTCATATCTCAGTCAAAAAATGGTTTGTAAATACGTATGGGGAAAAATCCACAAGTCGCAGGGCATGTAAATTGTGCAAAAAAACTGATTTACAGGCTGACCCTCTCTTTTTGAAGTGTGCATGTTTTCAGTGTTGAATTATTTTAATTAAACTGTTTTGTTTTCAAGTTTACAGTTTTTTGTTTGTCATTAGAGATATGTTATGTGTGGGAACAGTTAAATAACTTTTTCTCTTGTGTTAGATTTAAATAACAAATAGGTCAGTGCTTTTATTGAGGCAAGAAGCAAATTGATGTATCCAGTAATTGTTATAAAACTACATTTACTACCAAAGTTTAGGAAGAAAATAACAGTAATCTACCATTTTACAAGTAGTTGCTCTGAACTGAAGTACAACAGGTTGTTGCTACGGTTACAGTTCAGTGTCCTGATGGTATAAAATATATTGTGATGGTATTAAAAAGGTATTAAAAGGTATTAAAAGGTATTACGCTGGTGTAGATTCTCAGTCGTCCAGGACATGATAAAATCAAAAAAGGCGTTCAATACAGAACAACTGGACTTTATTTATAAAAGGTATTACATTTAACTTAAGAATTTCTGTATATACCCTGTGGTGAGTCCGACCCGTCAGCCGGTTCTGGTGAGTCGGACCCGTGGTCCCGTCAGCTGGACGGTCATGTGACCTGTACACGTGTTTGTCAGATGGCGTTCCTGGACCAGAGAGGACTGAGACACAGCAGCCCCAAGGTCCGGAGCCGAGTGGCGTACCTGTTCTCCAGGTTCATCAAGACCCTGCAGTGAGTCCTGTCCTGACCCGGTCCTGACCCGGTCCTGACCCGGTCCTGACCCGGTCCTGAACCCAGAACGTTCTGCACAAACTGACCACATGCTGTTTGTGTTGCAGTAAACACATGACGGCGTTCATCGAGGACGTCCTGACCCGGATCCAGGACCTGCTGGAACTCACTCCTCCAGTAAGAACTGTCCTCACCTCCTCTTCCTCACACTCTCTCTCTTCCCACTGCTCCTCCCTCTTCTTCCTCCTGCTCCTCCCTCTTTTTCCTCTTCCTCACACTGCTCCTCCCTCTTCTTCCTCTTCCTCACCCTGCTCCTCCCTCTTCCTCACCCTGCTCCTCCCTCTTCTTCAC
>JBBPBX010035467.1:22001-32048 GCA_038048925.1 Garcialebias charrua
TTCCTCCTGCCCCTCCCTCTTCTTCCTCCTGCCCCTCCCTCTTCTTCCTCCTCCTCACCTGCCCCTCCCTCTTCTTCCTCACCCTGCCCCTCCCTGCAGGAGAACGGCCTCCTGGCGCTGCTGACCGGTGACGACCAGCTCTTCATGTTCGAGGCGGCCGGCGTTCTGATCGTGAGCGGGGAGAGTCCGGTGGAGCGGAAGGAGGCGCTCATGAGGAGCCTGCTGGCGCCGCTGATGGACGCCTTCCGCCTGCTCCTCGCCAAACTGCTGCAGGAGGCGGAGGAGGAGCGGCAGGCCGCGCTCGCCGACTGTCTGAGCCACGCCGTGGGCTTCGCCAGGTGAGAGTCCGGTTCTGATGCACGAAGGGAACAAGGTGATGAAGTGGGTCAGAACCGGACTGTGTTGTGGTTCTGTCTGTGTGTGTGTGTGTGTGAGTGTGTGTGTGTGTGTGTTGTGGTTCTGTGTGTGTGTGTGTTGTGGTTCTGTGTGTGTTGTGGTTCTGTGTGTGTTGTGGTTCTGTGTGTGTGTTGTGGTTCTGTGTGTGTGTGTCTGTGTGTGCCTGTGTGTGTGTGTGATTCTGTGTGTGTGTGATTGTGTGTGTGTGTGGTTCTGTGTGTGTGTTGTGTGTGTCTGTGGTTCTGTGTGTGTGTTGTGTGTGTCTGTGTGGTTTTGTGTGTGTTTCTGTGTGTGTGATTCTGTGTGGTTCTGTGTGTGTGTGATTCTGTGTGTGTTGTGGTTGTGCAGCCGGACCAGCAAGGCGTTCAGCAACAAGCAGACGGTGAAGCAGTGCGGCTGCACCGACGTCTACCGGGACTGTCTGCAGAACTTCCTGCCTGCACTGAGCTGCCCCGTCCAGCGGGGGGCGCTGCGCAGCGCCGTGCGCTCCTTCCTGCACCGGATGATCATCTGCCTGGAGGAGGAGGTTCTGCCCTTCGTCCCCGCCGCCTCGGAGCACATGCTGAAGGACTGCGAGGCCAAAGACCTGCAGGAGTTCATCCCCCTCATCAGCCAGATCACCGCCAAGTTCAAGGTACAGACTCCGCCCACAACCAGAACTTTAGGCCGGCGCGCCTCCTAACCACCCGCTGCGCCTCCTGTTGCAGCGGCAGGTCTCCCCCTTCCTGCAGCAGATCTTCATGCCGCTGGTCCTCGCCATCTTCGAGGTTCTGGCTCGGCCCGCTGAGGAGAACGACCAGACGGCGGCGCTGGAGAAGCAGATGCTGCGGAGGAGCTACTTCAGCTTCATCCAGGCCGTGGCGGGGAGCGGCATGAACGAGGTGCTGGCCAACCAGGGTGAGACCAAGCCCCGGGGTTCTGGGTCGGTTCCGCCCAACGGGGAACAGTTGACCCGCTCGCGTGTCGGGCCGTCATGTGACCACGACTGTGTTCCCTTCCAGGAGCGGAGAACATCGAGCGGGTTCTGTTCACCATCATCCAGGGCGCCGTGGACTTCCCTGACCCGGTCGCTCAGAAGACCTGCTTCATTATCCTGTCCAAGCTGGTGGAGCTGTGGGGTGAGTGTAGGGGTGAGTGTAGGGGTGAGTGTAGGGGTGAGTGTAGGGGTGAGTGTAGGGGTGAGTGTAGGGGTGAGTGCAGGGGTGAGTGTAGGGGTGAGTGCAGGGGTGAGTGCAGGGGTGAGTGTAGGGGTGGACGATATCTCTCAAATATTATATTGTGATATTTCAGAGCATTTGAGTGTCCCAATGATCCTAGGACCTATGCTGTCAGGGGCTTCATGCCCCTAGTAGGGTCACCCAAGGCAGACAGGTCCTAGGTGAGGGACCAGACAAAGTGCAGCCCGAAGACCCCTTATGATGAGTAAAATAATGGAAACAATGTTCCCTCGCCCGGACGCGGGTCACCGGGGCCCCACTCTGGAGCCAGGCCCGGAGGTGGGGCACGTTGGCGAGCGCCTGGTGGCCGGGCTTTTACCCATGGAGCTCGGCCGGGCACAGCCCGAAGAGGAGACGTGGGTCCCCCTTCCCATGGGCTCACCACCTGTGGGAGGGGCCAAAGGGGTCGGGTGCAATGTGGATGGGTGGTGGCCGAGGGCGGGGACCCTGGCGGTCTGATCCTCGGCTACAGAAGCTGGCCATTGGGACATGGAATGTCACCTCTCTGGTGGGGAAGGAGCCTGAGCTAGTGTGTGAGGTTGAGAGGTTCCGACTAGAAATAGTCGGACTCACCTCAACGCATGGCCTGGCTCTGGAACCAGTTTCCTTGAGAGGGGTTGGACACTCTTCTACTCTGGAGTTGCCCCTGGTGAGAGGCGCCGAGCAGGAGTGGGCATACTTGTTGCCCCCCATCTTGGTGCCTGTACGTTGGGGTTCACCCCGGTGAACGAGAGGGTAGCCTCCCTTCGCCTACGTGTGGGGGGACGGGCTCTGACTGTTGTTTGTGCCTATGCACCAAACGGCAGCGCAGACTACCCACCCTTTTTGGAGTCCTTGGAGGGGGTATTGGAGAGTGCGCCTCCTGGGGACTCCCTTGTTCTACTGGGGGACTTCAACGCTCACGTGGGCAATGACAGTGAGACCTGGAGGGGTGTGGTTGGGAGGAACGGCCCCCCTGATCTGAACCCGAGTGGTGTTCTGTTGTTGGACTTCTGTGCTCGTCATGGATTGTCCATAACGAACACCATGTTCAGGCATAAGGGTGTCCATATGTGCTCTTGGCACCAGGACACCCTAGGTCGCAGTTCGATGATCGACTTTGTTGTCGTCTCATCTGATCTGCGGCCGCATGTCTTGGACACTCGGGTGAAGAGAGGGGCGGAGCTGTCAACTGACCACTACCTGGTGGTGAGTTGGCTCCGATGGTGGGGGAGGATGCCGGTCAGACCTGGCAGACCCAAACGTATTGTGAGGGTCTGCTGGGAACGTCTGGCAGAGTCTCCCGTAAGACGGAGCTTTAACTCCCACCTCCGGGAGAGCTTTGAACACGTTCCGAGGGAGGCGGGGGACATGGAGTCCGAGTGGGCCGTGTTCCGCGCCTCTATTGTCGAGGCAGCTTATCGGAGCTGTGGCCGCAAGGTTGTTGGTGCCTGTCGTGGTGGCAACCCTCGAACCCGGTGGTGGACACCGGCAGTGAGGGATGCTGTCAGGCTGAAGAAGGAGTCCTATTGGGCCTTTTTGGCTTGTGGGACCCCGGAAGCAGCTGATAGGTACCGGCAGTCCAAGCGGCATGCGGCTCGGGTGGTTGCTGAGGCAAAAACTCGGGCGTGGGAGGAGTTCGGAGAGGCCATGGAGAATGACTTCCGTACGGCTTCGAGGCGATTCTGGTCCACCATCCGGCGTCTCAGGGGGGGAAAGAGGTACGAGACCAACACCATTTATGGTGGAGGTGGCGTGCTGTTGACCTCAACTCGGGATGTTGTGAGTCGGTGGGCGGAATACTTCGAAGACCTCCTCAATCCTACTGGCACGTCTTCCACTGAGGAAGCGGAGCCTGGGGACTTTGGGTCGGGCTCTCCAATCTCTGGTGCTGAGGTCGCCGAGGTGGTTAAAAAGCTCCGCGGTGGCAAGGCTCCGGGGGTGGATGAGATTCGTCCTGAGTTCCTTAGGGCTCTGGATGTTGTGGGGTTGTGTTGGCTTACGCGACTCTGCAATATCGCGTGGACATCGGGGGCAGTTCCCTTGGATTGGCAGACTGGGGTGGTGGTTCCCCTATTCAAAAAGGGGGACCGTAGGGTGTGTTCCAACTATAGGGGGATCACACTCTTAAGCCTCCCTGGTAAGGTCTATTCAGGGGTTCTGGAGAGGAGGGTCCGTCGGATAGTCGAACCTCGGATTCAGGAGGAGCAGTGTGGTTTTCGTGCTGGTCGTGGAACACTGGACCAGCTCTACACCCTCAGCAGGGTCCTGGAGGGTGCGTGGGAGTTTGCCCAACCAGTTTACATGTGCTTTGTGGACTTGGAAAAGGCATTCGACCGCGTCCCTCGGGGGGTTCTGTGGGGGGTACTCCGGGAGTATGGGGTACCAGGCCCATTGATATGGGCTGTTAGGTCCCTGTACGACCGGTGTCAGAGCTTGGTCCGCATTGCCGGCAGTAAGTCAGGCTCGTTTCCGGTGAGAGTTGGACTCCGCCAAGGTTGCCCTTTGTCACCGATTCTGTTCATAACTTTTATGGACAGAATTTCTAGGCGCAGCCAAGGTGTTGAGAGGATCCGTTTTGGTGGCCTTACGCCAAATTTACACTACATGCGTTCCGGCTCCGCCCCGCTCCGGTCCGACCTCCGCAGCAAATACGCACCCATTATAATCAATGACAGAGTTTACACTGGCTCCGCACTGAGGCGGGGAGCAGCGGCGAGCGGACGGCAGTCCGTCAAAATTAGAATCCATCCTATTTCTGCCGGACGCCGGAGCTGTGCCGGAGTCAACTTTCAAAGATTACATCGCACCAACAGGAAAAGGAACGAGCACAACTTCCGTATTTACAAAATAAAATCACCACGGGCGGACTAATCCTAGCTCTATACGGATTTATTTGTACAAAAATGCTGTCAAACTATCATTTATGACTACGCCTACAAACGCAATACAAGAAATAAATAAATAAATAAAGTATTTTATTCTGAAATGTAATACATCACTTCCTGTTGCTCAAACCATGTCCTGTCGCTCATTTACGAGAGAAGATCAAGGCAGCAGTCTCTACTGTTGTTCTCCTTCTTCCACCGAATGAATTGTTTTGTTCTGACTTACTTATTTATCACTTGATTTATCGCGCGATCTCGCAATTCCCGCGCATGCGTCTCGGAGCGGCGCATCCAGGCAGACCTGAGCGGAGCGGAGGAAGTGGAAACTGGACTCGCTCAGCTGCGACCTGCGGAGCGGGGCGGAGCCGGACCACATGTAGTGTAAATTTGGCGTTAGAATCGTTTCTCTGTTTTTTGCAGATGATGTTCATTCATTCATTCAACCTTTATTTATACAGGCTAGCCTCGTTGAGTCACGGGGACTCATTTACAAGAGGGACCTGTCTCACTCACACCAAACAACCATCCACTCTCACACTCACACCTAGGGTCAATTTAGAGTCACCAATCAGCCTAACAAGCATGTTTTTTGGTCTGTGGGAGGAAACCGGAGTACCCGGAGGAAACCCACGCATGCACGGGGAGAACATGCAAACTCCACCCAGAAAGGCCCCGGACCGGGATTTGAACCGGCAACCTTCTCGCTGAGAGGCAGCAGCTCTACCAGTTGTGCCACCGTGCTGCCCATGTGTGGTCCTATTGGCTTCATCAGATCGTGATCTACAACTTTCACTGGAGCGGTTTGCAGCCGAGTGTGATGCGGTCGGGATGAGGATCAGTTCCTCCAAATCCGAGGCCATGGTCTTGAGCCGGAAAAGGGTAGCGTGCCCTCTCCGGGTCGGGGAGGAGGTCCTGCCCCAAGTGGAGGAGTTTAAGTATCTCGGGGTCTTGTTCACGAATGAGGGAAAACTGGAGCGTGAGATCGATAGGCGGATAGGTGCAGCGTCCGCAGTGAAGTGGGTGCTGTACCGGACCTTCAGGATGCTTCTGACTGTCAGCAATTTGTTTGCTGTAAAAATCAGCAACTTTTTTGCATCGGGATTATGAATGGAACGTGTCGTTAATGTTTGTCTTTGTGTGAGTGAGGATGAGGGTGGGTCTGAGTGATTGTGTCTGTGTATGAATGTCTCAGATACAAGCGGCTGAAATGAGTTTTCTCCGCAGGGTGTCTGGACTCTCCCTTAGAGATAGGGTGAGAAGCTCAGTCATCCGGGAGGGACTCGGAGTAGAGCCGCTGCTTCTCCACATCGAGAGGAGCCAGTTGAGGTGGCTCGGGCATCTGGTTAGGATGCCTCCTGGACGCCTCCCTGGTGAGGTGTTCCGGGCATGTCCCACCGGGAGGAGACCCAGAGGAAGACCCAGGACACGCTGGAGGGACTATGTTTCTCGGCTGGCCTGGGAACGCCTTGGGATTCCCCCGAGGAGCTGCTCCAAGTGGCTGGGGAGAGGGAAGTCTGGGCCTCCCTACTTAGGCTGCTACCCTCGCGACCCGACCCCGGATAAGCGGAAGAAAATGGATGGATGGATGGATGGATTTCAGAGCATTATCACGATAACGATAAATTTTGTGATATAACAAAAAAAGAAAAAATCATAGTTATTTATTTGATAAAATTAACTTAACATGTTGCTTTTCAGTATTATATATAAAAAAACAAATACAAGGGGTAATTTAAAGCTTCAGTATGTAGCTTTTTTTATAAACATATTTCTTCACTCTGTCACTACCTCCTGACAGACTGCTGTTAGCCAGGTAATCTCTGAAAAAAAAAAAAATATTGTCCCCTTGCTTCTCCAGGTGGTAAATAAGCATTTCTAAAAAGAAAAGGTGACACGCCATTTTCCAGCCAATAAAAACAGAGTTTGTAACCAGCCAATAAAAACAGAGCTTGAATTTGAATCAGCCAATAAAAACAGAGCTTGAATTTGAATTTCCACAGACCATGGGAGAGCAGAGCCATATATGGCTCTGAGGGGGAGGGATCAGAATGCTTTGCCTGTTGAAATTTTTTCTAAGTTCTGCAGTTCTACAGAAACTGCAGACTGAACCTTTAACTGAAATTACTTTATTTATTAAAGTATCCAGTCTCCAAGTATAAAAATAAAAAAATAAAAATGATCTGTTATTTAGATTGAAAAAGTCTGCACAAAATATATAGATCAACAAAAACCACCACAAAAACTAAAGTACTATGTAATAATAATAATAATCATTTTATTTAAAAGTGCCTTTCAAGACACCCAAGGACACTTAACAAACCAATACAGTTCAAACATTATCAGTGACAAATTGAAATGTAAAATACATAAAGATTATAAAATGCAAGATAATAAAAATACATTTAGTAAAGTTAATGATAAGCTAGTCTAAAGAGATGTGTTTTCAGAGCAGTCTTGAACAGAGAAAGGGAGGTGGTGTTTCGAAGGTCTGGCGGTAGAGCGTTCCAGAGGTGAGGGGCAGAGCAGGTGAAGGCCCTGCTCCCCATGGTGGAGAGGCGGGCAGAGGGTACATGTAGGACTGGGCGATATGGACAAAAATTCATATCTCGATATTGTTGTGATATATCGCGATATACGATATATATCTCAATATAATTTTCTTTCCATAAAAGAATAACAAAAATATATTTCTGAGTCAAAGCTTTGTCCCAGTTGTCACACAGCAACATTTATTAACAAACAGCTGTAACTCTACAAAATAAATGTCTAAAAAATGAACTATTACTTTATTTTTTAGACATTTATTTACACCTATTAAATAATAATCCTCTTCAGCTGAGGGCAGCTGTGGCTGAGAGGCTAGAGCCGTCTCCTCCAATGGGAGAGATGCTGAAGTGTTCCTGGGCAGTGGGCAACACTGAACCCCTCGTTGCCTCTGATGTGTGTCCATCAGTCAGTGTATGAATGTGATCAAGTACTGATTATTCTTTGTACAGTTCTAGTAGATGCTGTATGAATGGGTAAATGAGGACACAGATTGTGTTTTAAAGAGCTTTGAGTGTCTTTATAAGATAGAAAGGTGCTTTCACTTTAGTCAGTGTGTTTGTGAACTGCAGTAAATGTGAGCCTCTGTGGTACAATATATTTGATATACTGTATCCGGTTTTATTGTGAAAGGGTCAGGGGGTTGTTTCCGGGTTCACGAGAAATAAAGACGTTCTCTAAGTTGCTCTACAAAGTGTCGCATTGAATCCTTGTGTAAAAACACGACAGCCTCCACTCAGAAACGTGAACAGAGAGGTGGAGACATTATTAAATCAGCTGTATCGCTAAAGACACGGTCAGTCTCAGCTGTGGAAGAAGACGGCTAAAGCGTTAGCCATCTTGTTAGCCGCTAAGGACCGTCTTTGGCGATATATGATAAACTGCTGGTTTATTAATGGCTCCACCTCTCTCTGCGGTGCACGCATGACTAAATGAGCTCAGACCCGTGGTTTGTTTTAATGAAGCAGCAGGCTGGAAAAACACTCGGTTCTGCCGTTCATGCTCCACTCCGCTGTTTAAATGGTGAAAAAGATTCGTAGTTCCGACCTTTCATCGGGATTATTTTCAGCATCGTCTACAAAAATATTTTTTCTGCCCTCACCTGACAATTTAAATCCAAACTAGCTCAGAAAGAACATTGTTTTTCCCCCTCAGCAGCTAGCGTCGCTCTTCATATCTGCCGTGTTTACTTGTGCTGCAGTTCCACTCTCCTGCAGGCAGGAAGGAGGGGGGCGAGTGGGAGCCCGCGCGACAGCAGGAGGATTCTCGATATAGACGATATAGCCATTTTAACCATCGTACATTTAAAATATTGCGATACATCGAGTATATTTGATATATCGCCCACCCCTAGGTACATGGAGATGTAGCGAAGAGGAGGATCTGAGAGAGCGTGATGGGATGGAGATTTGTAGGAGGTCAGATAGATAAGGAGGGGCAAGGTTGTGGATAGATTTGAACGTGAGGAGTAGAATTTTGAAGATGATGCGTGATTTAACCAGGAGCCAGTGGAGCTGCTGCAGGACAGGAGTGATGTGGTTATAGTAGGAGGAGCCAGTGGAGCTGCTGCAGGACAGGAGTGATGTGGTTATAGTAGGAGGTTTGAGTGATGACACGGGCAGCTGAGTTCTGGACCATCTGTAACTTGTGGAGAGATTTGTTGGGGAGGCCGTAGAGAAGGGAGTTGCAGTAATCGATACGGGAAGTCACAAGACTGTGCACCAGGATGGCTGTGGAGCGGGGTGTGAGAGAAGGACGGAGACGGTTAATATTACGGAGGTGGAAATAGGCAGACCGAGTAATATTGTTGATGTGTGAAGTGAAGGAGAGAGTGGTGTCGAGGATGACACCGAGGCTCTTGACCTGAGGGGAGGGGGATAGCAGAGAGTTGTTAAGGGGGACGAGAAGATGTTCTGATTTTGAAATAGAGTTTTTGGTACCAACAAGAATGATTTCTGTTTTGTTACTGTTTAGTTGAAGGAAATTGTTAGAAAACCAGTGATTTAGCTCATTGAGACAGTCGGTGAGGATGGAGGGTGGGTGGAGTTTGGTTTTGATGACAAGTAGAGCTGTGTGTCATCAGCATAACAGTGGAAATGGACGCCGTATTTGCGGAAGATGTGACCTAGAGGAAGGAGGTAAATGATGAAGAGGAGGGGTCCGAGGACAGAGCCTTGGGGGACACCCGTGGAGACAGGGGAAGACTGGGAACGGAAGGATTTAAGCTGAATGAATTGAGTGCGGTCAGAGAGATAGGAGTTGAACCAGTCTAACGGGGTACCTGAGATGCCAATGGAGGTTAGTCTGTTGAGGAGGATAGAATGACAGATGGTGTCGAAGGCAGAGCTTAGATCAAGAAGAATGAGGATGGACAGAAGACCAGAGTCAGCAGCAAGAAGAAGGTCGTTAGTAATTTTTATTAGAGCTGTTTTGGTGCTATGGTGGGGGCGAAATCCAGATTGAAACTCTTCATAAATGTTGTTGTTGGACAGGTGAGAGTGAAGTTGACTAGCAACAGTTTTTTCAAGGATCTTGGAGATGTGCAGGTGTAGTTTCCTAAAACAACTAAACAAAATGAATCTTAAGATCTGTTGGGCATAAATAACCTACAACAAAATATATGTTACCTTTAAATGAAGTTTAACTTCCAGAACTTGTGACAAGTTGATCAGCTGACCCTGAAGCTTGTTGGTGTTTCATCTGTTCATGCAGGAATGATTCATTTATCTGACTGATCTGTCTCTGATCACCTGCCTCTTGGTCCGTGGACCGACTGTGGAACTCAAACAGATGAGCTGCTCGTGTTTGTACCGACAGTTTAGAGCGGGGGAGACGCAGCCCGCACCGGCTGTTCAGAGCGGGGTGGGGAGAGGGGGAGAGAGACGAGCTGTCTGTACCTGCAGTTTAGAGCTGGATGGAGAGAAGCTGAGAGGCATTGTTTGTATTTAGCATTTTAGCTAGCTAGTATTGTGCGTAACTAATTAGTGTTACACCAGTACAGACAGGTGGAGGTGAGCAGTTCG
>JBBPBX010035468.1:5144-32048 GCA_038048925.1 Garcialebias charrua
CCAGCTGACCATCATCTTATCAGAACAATAATAATAATAATAATGTCTTTGTCTGTCATCTGTGTACAGGTAGTCCCCGATTTACGAGCGAGATCCGTTACAACGAGGCGCTCGTAAACCGGAAATCTCGTATTTCGGAACGGTTGCCATGTCTCTCGTAAGTCCGGAATTTCGCTCGTAAATTGGAACGGTTTCGCTAGCGCGACTACAAACACTCGTTTTTCATCAAAAAACTGCTTATGAGTGCATAAAAATGATCGGAAACGTGTGTCCACATGTTTAGCTAACGAACTGTGGTGAAAAAACACATGAAAACTCAGTATTTTTTGCGTTTTTTCCAAAAATTCGCCAGCTCGTAAGTCTGGAACCTCGTAGATCAGAGCGCTCGTAAATCGGGGACTACCTGTACGTTTCCCATACACAGACAAAATTCGTCTCTGCATTTAACCCAACCACCACCAGGTGGTGCAGTGAGCAGCCAGAAAGCGCCCGGGGAGCTGGAGAATTAGGTGTGCACTCATAGACACCCCAAGGTGTGTAGTGGCCGGAGCGATTACAATAGGCCTTCGCAACGCTTAGCTGCTCGGGCCTAATTAAAGCCGCAAGCGGCGTTGAGGCCCTTGCAGCTTAGCGCCACTCCGGCCTTATTGTGGCGAGCGTGTGAAGTCTAGCTAGTCCGCAATGGACTGTTAGTGCTTCATGGACCGCCTCATCGTAAATGCATATGTAATATGTTCATAAATATGCTTTAGCTGGCAGAGTTTTTTGTGAAGAGATCTTTTTTGTAATGCCACTATTCTCTCCTCATGGCTTTGTCCCTTTTTCTATGTAAAAAATGTATTCTGAAACGGATAAGAAGGCCGCTCTATCACAGCAGCAGCTACGTGCACTCCGCCCATCCTTCGGATGACTGTACGAGCATATTCTCATTGTATCTTGGTAAAATGATAATAAAGCTTATTATTCTGATTAAATTATATTGAGCAGATCCAAAGTTTTGGGCGGGACAAGAGAAAGTACAATATGGACGCATGGGGTGCAGCCTTTAACAGGTGTATAAAAACAATTTCATTCAAAGACTGCAGTGTATTTTGCACAGCGTGGTTCTTTACCAACATTCTGTTTGTTAGTAAGTCAAATAGCAGCAAGCTGTCATAGAAATCATTTCAAAGCTCCCACAGTGAGCGGACTAAAGCTGACCGTGTATTTAACTCCAAATGGAACAAAAATCACAGTTATTACAAATACAGACGTATGTTTGGTAAACCGGGAGTTTGGAGTTGAAATTATTTTCTTCAAGAGAACAGAGCAGCACCTCAGCTGCAGCAGACGGATGGTGTCTTACCTCATAGGACTCTTTGACAATCTAATGGAGGGTGGTGAGGATGCAGAAAGCACGACGATGGTGGTGGATGGTGAGAGGAGTGGGACAGAGGGACACAATGACAGACAGACAGACAGACAGGGAGTCAGTGCAAGTTCTGAAGTCTGGGTACCGAGTGGGAAACACTGACTTTCCCATCTGAGCTGTGGTGTAAACAGCAATGATGTAATACTCTACCAAACTGGTGAAATATGAAGGCACCATTTTCAATGTGCAAAACTTAAGATTGGTGGGTTTGATAACAATTTAAAAGATGTAAAAAACATAAAACAGTAGAGGTTTGCAGCTGCGGCTATGAAAAAGGCAAAAACAGCTACAAAGCAGGGGGAACTACGGAATTAGATCTGAGCCAATAAAACCTAAGATAAAAATAAAAGACTGATAGAAAATTAATCAAAAAGAGCCACAAGAAAAAACATTTTATTTATCTAGTTGAATAAATTATCGATCTGTTATTTGCTTGACACTATTCTAGCAATTTCTGATTGATCCACAAAAACCAAGGAGTAAACTTAACAACGTCAAGGACAGGAAGTTGTTAGCAGACAAACAAAAGATCAATAATTTAAACAACTATATTAAGTGAAAACAGATGTTTAGACACATTGTAGACAAATACGTTTTTTTCTTAAAGACCGTGTAAAGTGAAATTAAATGTGTGTTTTTATTTTGTCACACGGCATAAATATGTGTTATTAATCACCCATATAAATCTGACTGATTAAAAACATTGATTTCCTTATAAAATTAAGTCTCAAAAATCATGAAAAAACATGATTTTGCCTTGCCCTGGAACGCTGGGGGCGTGTCAGCACGTGGGCGTGGTTTCAGCGCAGTACTGCGCTCATGTCTTGCCCCTGCCCTGAGCGAGAGGCAGACAAGGAGCAGCAGTAAACCTGCTCTGTTTTTATCTGAGTTCTGGCCGGTCACCTCGCATGCGGGGTCTGTGTTGGTGATTAAAAAGAGTAATCACGTTGATAAGTTATCTCATCTGTGTCAGCCGAGTCACGGCGCTCTCACACACACACACACACGCGCGGGGGGGCACGGATGTGAAAACAGGTGCAGGTCGCTCCAGCAGCAAAAGACAGAGGGCTGCGCAGCGGTTTTCTGTGTTTATATGTTCATGAAAACTTTAAAAAAATAAATTAAAAACAGGGAGCGCTTCTCCTTCAGCCCACACAGCAGACCTGCACACCAGGAAATATTTAGAACCTGGTGCAGCCTCGTTGGACATGACTTTAGTTCACTCGTGACAAGTTCATTCCTCCTCCTCGGAGGAGGAAGCGAATGGTGACAGCTTCAAGTGATCACTTGACTTTTGGCAAAAAAAAAAAAAAGAAATGTCACAATGGAGCGGCTGCAGTCCATGCGTAAAAGGAGTGAGAGTACAGGAGGGAGACGGTCGGTAGCGAGTGAACGGCTCCACCGAAGAACGCATTTATACGGCTGGAGCTGCAGGGGGTGGGGCTATACTAATGAGGACCGCGTGACGAAACGCGGTCACGTTTAAAACACGCCTAAAAAATCCTGAAATAGAAATATGTTTATACACAGTTTGCTCTATAACTCCAAAATTAATTGAGCTACAATTTTGAGACTTTTTACTCATTTACAAGATTACAATTATCACATTTATAATGTTTATTGAAGAAAATGTTGAAATTCACTTTACACGGTCTTTAAAACCTAACATTAAATCAGACTAAACCTTTTCTCTCTAAGGTCAGTTAGGATTTCCAAATTATTTCTATTTGCTGAAATAAATTTTAAATCACTTTTTCAAAGTTGCATGTTTACATACCGTATTTTCCAGCGTATAAGTCGCACCTTTTGCATAAATTTGCAAGTCCTGCGACTTGTACACTGACGTGACTAATACTTTTTTCATATTCATAAACCATTTATTGACAGACATCTGACACTTTCATTCATTCTGACATGCACCAGATTAAACATTACCATCTGCAGCCGCCAGAGGTGCGAGAGGGCCCTCTAGCATTTAGACAACGACCCCCCCCCCCAAACATTCACTTAAGAGACAATTGAGAAAACTTAACACAAGTAAAATGCCCCCAAACATAAAATCCTATTTTGCAGATTACAAACTGCAGGTAATAAAATATGCAGCCCATAACGGTAATTGAAGCGAGGTGCGGGTGGGGGACGCTGTAGAGCCGTGAGCCGTCGTCCCAGCTCCGGCAGCAGAGTGGGGACAGCTTCATTAAGCAAAGTGAACACACTGAAGTGTTAATCTCATTAAATTCTTGTTAACGTCCTCCCGTGCATGCTCTCAGCGAAGCGACATATTTATGTTTTGTCCACTTTATGATACATTTTTGGACTGATACAGCTTACACGGCGGAAAATACGGTACTCTAAAATGATTGTGCCTTGAACACTTTGGGAAGGCTCAGATGATGAGGTCATGGTTTTAGTAGCTTCTGATTGGTTAGTTGACAACATTTGAGTTAACTGGAGGCACAACTCAAACCCTTCGTTACTTGGTCAAATCTAAAGAAATCAACTTGGATATCAGGGAGAGAATCGTCGACCTCCACAATTCTGTTTTTCCTCAAGTTTTCCAGATACATGATAGTGCCACAATCATCTGTTCAAACAATTACAAGTATAAACACCACGAGAACGTCCTGCTGTCGTACTGCTCAGGCAGGAGACTGTTCTGTGTTCACAAGATGAACAGGTTTTAGTGTGAAATGTGCATCAGCCTCAAAACAAACAGAAGATCTGTGAAGCTTGCATTGTAGAAAAAAGAGATTCCCAAAACAATCAGGTGTAGGTTGGTGAAGATTCTCAGTCGTCCAGGACATGATAAATCAAAAAGGCGTTCAATACAAGATCAACTGGACTTTATTTTCTAACAGAAAACGTTTCGACTCCCATCCGGGAGGCTTTCTCAATTCCATGAACAACTGTGAGAAGTTTGGAGTTATAACAGAACCACGCACCATCATATGTAAATTTCAAGCTGAGGTAACACATACATGTAAATTGACAGACCCAGCTTTCCAAGACTTATAACTCAGTTTTGGGACTGATTCCGAAACGTTTTACACCGGATGGGAACTGAGGTGTCTTGTCTGTAAATTAGACTAACAAATTTCTTTGAGAAGCCTCTGTTTGTTGGTTGGGAGTTGTTTTTTGTCAATTTACATACAGTGTTGTGTCTTCTGTCAGAGACCTCAAGGGAACCCCCTACTGTTAAGGTGTGATCTGTCAATTTACATGTATGTGTTACCTCAGCTTGAAATTTACATATGATGGTGCGTGGTTCTGTTATAACTCCAAACTTCTCACAGTTGTTCATGGAATTGAGAAAGCCTCCTGGATGGGAGTCGAAACGTTTTCTGTTACAAATAAAGTCCAGTTGATCTTGTATTGAACGCCTTTTTGATGAATCAGGTGTAGGCTTCTGCATATTTGGCACTTGTTAAAAGTTTAATTATCTATGATCATTATCAGTGAAATGAGTTCTGTATAATGTAGGATGAAAGGCCTCTCAGCAAGGGAGAAGAAAGCAAGCCAGATTAGAGTTTATAAATGCACACATGGACAAAGACTTTACATTTTAGAGACATGTCCTGCAGTCTGATGAAACTACGACTGAACTGTTTGGCCAGAATCACCATTGTCAGATTTGGGCCATCCCAGCTGTGAAATATGGGGTTGGCAGCATTATGGTGTGGGGGTGCTTGGCTGCAGGAGAAACTGGTGCACGTCACAATATCGATGTTCTCATGAAAGAAAACTATTATGAAGAAAAGTTGAAGCACTTTCTCAAGGCAGCAGCCAGGAAGTTAAAGTTTGGACACAAATGCGTCTTCAGATGGACAATGGTTCCCAGTAGCTGCTACATTAGTGTCAAAGTGGCTGAAGGACAACAAAGGCCCTGTTTACACGGACACTGTGTGGGGGAAACGGATGTTTTGGGTATGTTAATTAGGTGAAAAGTTTTGCGTTGACACGGTCGAATTCTGTGGATACGACTCTCTCCCCCTCCACCCCCCGTCCTCATGATTTCACTGTAGTTACCATGCTGGGCCATTAGATGGCGCTGTGATTTTTGGAACCTTCACTACTGCGCATGCGTGCAGCCTGAGGTAAACAGCTGCCTCGTCTGCTTTCCTCTCTGGCTAAAATCAGCTAACTACAAGTTGTTGTCAACAAGTTAACAACAAGTTAAAGCTGGAATTTGGATAAGAGTCAACAGATTTGACACCAAGTGGGACTCTCTTCATCTAACAAGCTGCACACCAGACGCTGAGTGACCGTGGACCAGAACCGGACTTTACTCCGTGATAAACAGCTGACTTACAGCAGGTAAATCAACGTTCTTAATATAATGTTTGCTTGTGTTTACTTTGATCACACAACAACTGAGTTTTTTTTTTTTTATTTATTTCTGCCAGGTGGAGAAGCTGTCGTTCCAACAGGCTGATGGTTCTGAGGTTCTGATGGGTCCAGATGAACACACAGCAAGAGTCCAGTTCATTAACGTAGTTACAGTTCGGTTCACGTGTTTTAATAGTGTGTTCAGTTTAATTCTCAGTGTTTGTGTTACGTAGTTTGTGGTGCTGAATAAATAAATAAATAAAAAATAAACCTGGTGTCTTCATTTTCACAGCACGTTACGCACTGTTTAAAAAATGTAACGAGTCCAGATAGATACTGTAGTTCAGATAAATTTACATCTCCCACGCCAACATAAATACTGTTTATTATTGTTAAACCTCTCCGGGTCGGGGAGGAGGTCCTGCCCCAAGTGGAGGAGTTTAAGTATCTCGGGATCTTGTTCACGAATGAGGGAAAACTGGAGCGTGAGATCGATAGGCGGATAGGTGCAGCGTCCGCAGTGAAGCGGGCGCTGTACCGGTCTGTCGTGGTGAAGAGAGAGCTGAGTCAAAAGGCAAAGCTCTCAATTTACCGATCGATCTACGTTCCCACCCTCATCTATGGTCATGAGCTTTGGGTTATGACCGAAAGAACAAGATCTCGGATACAAGCGGCTGAAATGAGTTTTCTCCGCAGGGTGTCTGGACTCTCCCTTAGAGATAGGGTGAGAAGCTCAGTCATCCGGGAGGGACTCGGAGTAGAGCCGCTGCTTCTCCACATCGAGAGGAGCCAGTTGAGGTGGCTCGGGCATCTGGTTAGGATGCCTCCTGGACGCCTCCCTGGTGAGGTGTTCCGGGCATGTCCCACCGGGAGGAGACCCAGAGGAAGACCCAGGACACGCTGGAGGGACTATGTTTCTCGGCTGGCCTGGGAACGCCTTGGGATTCCCCCAGAGGAGCTGCTCCAAGTGGCTGGGGAGAGGGAAGTCTGGGCCTCCCTACTTAGGCTACTACCCCCGCGACCCGACCCCGGATAAGCGGACGAAAATGGATGGATGGATGGATGGATGGATATTGTTAAACTGTTATATTTTGCAGCGTGACACGTGAATTGTCTGACTGTCCGCGCATGCGGGCTGCGCGCATGTGGTTGACACAAAAGCTCCACGGGAGATGTTTACATTATCAGCGGGGGGTCAGCGAAAAACTTCCACCTTGAGAGCAGGGTCAGAAAAGTATCGGTGTCAAAGAGGGGGGCCAGCAGCGTCGTGTAAGCCATAAGCAAAGTCGCAAAGAGAAAGTAGCGGTTACATTCAAAATACGCGCCGTGTAAACTGGCCCAAAGTCAGTGTTTTGGAGCGGCCATCACAAAGTTCTGATCTCAATCTCACAGGAAATTTGAGTGCAGAGCTAAAAGGACGTGTGTGAGCAAGGGAGCATTCCAACCTGACTCAGTTCCACCAGTTCTGTCACGAGGAACTGGACACAATTCCAGCAAGATAATGTGAGAAGTTTGTGAAAGGAAACTTAAACTCTTTAACACAAGTTGTACAGTTTAAAAGAAGCACTGCTAAAGATTAATATGTACTATGTACTTAAAGTTAGAATTCTGTTATTTGACGTTTAGTAAACAGAAATAACTGGGAATCCTAACTGACCTAAAACAGCATGCGCGTAGCGAGGGGGGATTCGGGGGGTTCGAACGAACCGCCCACTTTGCCTATGAAGTCCCATCTAGGGATTTTATGAGGGGCGGTTCGTTTAAAGGGGAAGTTGACCAGGATAAAGCAACATGCCTCGGTGGTTCACTGTAAACTCGTTCGGTTGCCACTCCAAACCTCATCTAGACTTGGGTTCGATTCCCACTTGGTTGAACTTTTTATTTTATTTATTATTATTTATTTAATCCAGATGAAAAAAACACAAGAAAACTATTTACAAAACAACAAGAAATAAAACATTACATGAAATGAAAGGAAGCAGAAGAAGAAAATAATATTATTATATCTGCCCCTTCTCAAACAATTTTTTTTTAAACACTCGATTCAAAAACTTATTTTACGTTTGTCTTTTATTGGATAAAAAAAAGGAGTTAATATGCCTGTGGTTAACACATTCTTTTTTTTTATCCAATAAAAGACAAACGTAAAATAAGTTGTTTGAATCGAGTGTTTGAAAAAAAAAATTTGTTTGAGAAGGGGCAGATATAATAAGATTATTTTCTTCTTCTGCTTCCTTTCATTTCATGTATTGTTTTATTTCTTGTTGTTTTGTAAATAGTTTTCTTGTGTTTTTTTAATCTGGAATGAATAAATAATCTAAAAAAAAAAAAGTTATACCAAGTGGGAATCGAACCCAAGTCTAGATAAGGTTTGGAGCGGCAACCCAACGCGTTTCCAGTGAGCTACTGAGGCGTGTTTATCTGTCAAGGTCCACATTTATTTTAAACGAACCGCCCCTCATAAAATTCTGGCTACGCCCATGAACAGGAAAGGTTTACAGTAGTCCCTCTGTACTTCGGTGTTTGACTTTCGCAGACTTAAGCCCCCAGTATACTCCAGTGTACGTCCATGCGCAGAGGTACGCATGTATGTTCGCGAAGGTACGAGCGTACTCCTGCAGGGCATGTACGTGCAAAGCTTAGTTTTTATGACCGCGTAAGCATACGCGTGTCGCACAATAAACGGCGCGGAACTGTGTGCCCGGAATTGTGTTCACATCGAACTGTTTCTTGTGCGACACAGACCGCACTTCCCGCTTTGTGAACAAAAATGGAGGCAAATTTTGAAGAGAGGCTCTAAAAGGAGATAAGAAAACGTAGAAAATTACATGATAAGTCAATGAAAGAATACAAGGACGTTCAAAGACATGACTGAAAGAATAGCGGAAATGACGAAATTAAGGAAATGACTACAAGAATTTGGGGCGAAAACGCAAGAATGTACGCGAGAACATATGCTCGAGTACAGTATAGGGCTGAACTCTCTGAGGACAGTACGCGCGTACGAACGTATGCGCGGGTATACTGGGGGCTTAACTGTCTTGCTGGTTTTCAACCTAAGATTGTACACAACACATGACTGGCTGATTGATGGAAGGTGACCAACCAGAGCATTGTGCTCTGTATCCCGGGCTCTGATTGGCTCAGTAACCGTAACATCAGTCACTGCTCTCTTTCACTGTGCTCTTTTAGAGCAGAGTCTGGAACGCAACCCTCGCGATAACTGAGGGACTACTGTTGACTAATTTAAAGGCAAACTTTGAGAGAAAAAAAAAGTGTATTTTCATGTGTTGTACATGGATATATTGTTTGATATTTGTTTGCATATTGTGGATCTTTTTTCTGTCAGATTTGTAGTTTGTGTTAGATTTATTGGCACAAACCAAATTCCATGAGGAAGACACAAATACACTGGCAACAATGGGAATCAGTTCTCTCCCCATCTCTGTGTGCCCTGCTTAGAGACACATTAACATGCAGAGGTCTCTATTATTCAAACCAATTAATGAGCCTGAACAAACACCATTAATATTTTCCATCTTTTGCTAACAAGTCTTGTTTCCAGCTCGATGTATTTACATCTTTTGAATTTAGTTCTGAAATGAGCTGCAATGCTATAATTAGTGCCAAAACACCCTGTTTGCCCACTAATGTATCCCTCGGTGCACATAAACAACACTGGACCAAATGATGTTTCTACAAACCATGAAGTTGAAACGAGGTATGGATGCACATTAAGGAGCTTTGACAAACGAGGAGCTTGTACACATGAATAAAAGCAGTGTTTTACACCCTCCCTGAAAATCTCACACACCTCAAACTCCTTGCAGAAAGAGCTGGTGCTATGGAGCTCCATGACGTGCTTCACAAACTGCTTCACTGTGAGCGGCTCGTGACTTTCTGGAACCAAAGGATAACTATTTAACACAACAGTGTCATAGCTGTGTTTATGCATGAATGGGATCTTATTGTGCTACCTGTGGCCGGCAGGAGAGGTGTGGACGGAACAGACAGGACTTTAGGTGATGCACTGTCATCTGGGTAGAAATTAGCTACCTGGAAACAATTTCTGGGACCAAAGAGATCAGAATTATGAAGGGAAGACATGAAAAGTGATACGGAAAAGATAGATGTGTGTTTGTACCTCCAGTAGATGAGGATGCCCACGAGCACCAGCAGACAGAGGATGGTGAGAGTGGAGACAACAGCCAGAGGGACCACCGTCCTCTTCTCGCTCTCAACACCTTCCACCAGCCCAATCCGAGACTCATGGCTGCTGTTGCTGCGCTCTGAACGAGAGAAGGAAGGGCTTGCGTTAGCCGGGAAACACAACATGATGTTTAATCTAGAACGTTTTATTCACCTAACTTAATATAGCGTGATATGTTAGGTTAGCAGTAATCTAATTAGGTTACAGTAAGTTGGTGGCAGGACTATGACTATGTTTTTAAAAGGTTGATTTTTGCTGGTCTACACAAAAATGTAAATGTGGCATTTTAAGACATGTTTTCTTCTGGGCTCATTTATAAAAATATAATTTTGAGGCACTAAATGCAGAAATGGCAACAAAAATGCAGCATACAGCACATCATAGACCCATCAATAAAATATTATACAGCAATCTATAGCTATGGTCAGGAAAAACAAAAACCTTGTATAAAATTTGACCTTGATTTGTGACCTTGACTCAGAGCAGGGATGCTGAAACTATTACGGTGGTGGTACAAAAGAGTATGCATTTTTTTTTACAAAATTTATCTTGAGTGGATCAGTAGTTATGGAAAGGACAAGGAAAGACTTTGTATAACAGTTGACCTTGATTTATGACCTTTAGCTTGAAGAGGGAGAAGCCATGGCCGCCGGAGGGGCCGCGATGGCCGACGCGCTGGGCCCAGCCTGCCCATCCGGAGGACCGGACCCCGCGCCCTTCCAGCTTCTTGACACGGCGTCGTGCAGCAGCCGAGCGCCGTCTCCTGAGGACGCAGGACAGACGCCACCCCACGCAGACGAGCAGGACGCGCAGGGCGCTCACCTCTCGCTGCTCCACGCGGACAAGGAGCCACTGAAATCACAAGCCCTGTGTCACCCCCATCACGAAGACACAGGGGCACATGAACCAGGCTTTCTCTGCTGTTACACCGCTGGAGCCCAGCCGGTCAGCACTGAGTTTTGAGGTTTGCACTGAGACCGGTTAAACACGTCGGGAAACGAATTTCACCGCCAGCACCCAGTTCACCACCAGGCTTCAGGACAAGATTCACAAATGCTTTTCTCAGGTCGTTGCGGCTGCAATTAATATAGCGTTTTTGGCGCTCAGCATCGGGTGCGAGCCCAAACACGACATGGCCGGAGCTGCTATTGAAACAATCACGAACCTATGCACGGTGCTCACGATGTGTTCAGCTCATTTTTCAGCTTGGACTACTGTTTTCCAGAGACAAGTGTGGCTGAAACTTCCTCATCCGTCCCTGATGGTGTGAGCAGAAAACTGATCTAAAGCCCCATCTCGTCAGAGGGACTATTTTGGGGCCCACTATCAGTGCTTGAGCAACTACGTTCATCCTCAGAGACGACCGAGCAGGTGCGCAACCATATTGTTTTTCCCCCCGGGCAGCCCCTCGTTCTACCCGCGGGCCTGTGTGCTCATGAGAACAGACTAGAGCTTTTCGCTCTTCACCTTCCTTGACCTTGTAGTGCCGCCACTGCCAGCTACAACGAGCACCAGGACACGAGAAGAGGCCAGTACAAAATGTCAGTGCGCTGGAGATGTGTGTGATGTCACTACGCGTTTTGAACAAAATAAAGAAACTGTCGTGAAAAACAGTATTTTTATTCAAACATGCTGAACCCCCCGTCCCGGGGCACGTTAACACATTCCCTAACACGGGTAAGGAAATTGACACAAGGTTCTGTCAGAATTAAACAGAAAAGTGTATATTTCCATTGTGTTCAAACAGAGAGTTGGGCTGCAGCAGGAATTAATTTAAAAATGTTGGTTTTGACTTTTCAACACTTGCGACGGGACGTCTCCTCTCGGTCTCAGCTTTGCTTTTGCTTTGTCTTGTCTGTGAAACTGTCTGAGAGCCTCTCTTCTACAAAATCTTCAGAATCATAACTATGGACTTCACTTTGGTCAGTTGGTCCCTCAACACAACTGATATCATTTCTTCAAAGAGAAGACGGGCTGTAGGCGAGCTGATTTGCCCTGTTGGTATGCACACAGCTGGATATCTCATCAACTTGGAAGACTTGATGATGTGTCTATCTCTGCTGTCATCTGTGGATCTTAAGGACACATTAATTGGATTTATGATAACTGGTTCCTGTTTTGGGGATTTGGCTGGTTCCTGGTCTATCAACACACAAGGAAGACGTCGGCAGCAAATCTGGACCTGGTCAGGCTGCCTGCCTTACATGATGGCTTGGTTCATGTCTCGAGAACCCAGACTTTTGGCTGAATGGATTAGATCTTGGGGAATTTTTCTCAGGCACGTTCCAGACTGAAGGTAGATGTCATTAAAGTTCTGCCTGTCCCCAAAACAACTGTGTTTATCTGAAATTCGGCTCCCTGACTGGCCTGGACAGGCTATCTGATCTCAACACGCCTGCAGAAGTTTTTTAAACCTGACGCTTTCACCTTCCCAAACCCTTCTACTGAGGAATTCCACAAACTTTTTAGAGGAGCCCAGCTGAATAAACATTCTGTCATCATTTCAGGACTCTGGATTCGCCTCTGGCCGTCCTCGGCAGCTCCCCCCCATGAGTGTGCACAGATCTCCAGAGGGAACTACTGTATATGAACTGAGTGATTCTATCTGAACTCTGCAGTGCCTCTACGGGCTGGCTTGCTCACCGCCTTTGAGTCCCCCCCCAGCCCTCTGCGTAATGTCGGCATCATTATGTGCTTGTGTGCAAGATTTTTTTTTCATTACCACATTTTTGACCTTCAATCAGAGGTCAAAAAATGTGTTAGAATTTTTTTTGTCTCCAAATCCTACGTGTCATTTTTCATCACTTTTATTGTCTGTCCAACAGATCTCACTTGTAAATGAGTCTTCGAGGCTCAATGTGACGTATCTGTTTAAATAAAGGTTGAATGAAAAATAAGTTTTCACGAGCTTGGTTCAGCCCCACATGCCGTCTTGCATGTTAAGGTAATCTGATCAGAGGTTGTTGGTACCTCACACCCATTTCAAATCTTGCAGGGACTGGTCATTCCAAGCAGATGCTCCCCAACTTCAGAATGCTCTACCTCAGTCTTTATGCAGCCTACATTGTATTGATGCATAAATTTTTTTTTTAAAACAGGCATTTAGCTAGATGTTGAATCTTGTTATTTTCATTCAACCTTTATTTATACAGGCTAGCCTCGTTGAGTCACAGGGACTCATTTACAAGAGGGACCTGTCTCACTCACACCAAACAACCATCCACTCTCACACTCACACCTAGGGTCAATTTAGAGTCACCAATCAGCCTAACAAGCATGTTTTTTGGTCTCAGGATTATCTTGATGTTCTGTGGTTTACCTGTACTTTTCTATGCTTTTACATGTATGGATGCTTATATAGTATGTATTTTAGTGTATGTCCTTAATATTTTACTGCTTCTAGTGTGAAGCACCTTGTGATGTCACATTTATGAAAGATGCTGTATTATTGAACTTTACTTAATAAATAAACTTTATGTCAAGTCTAGACTTTTGCATTCGAGCAAATTAAGGACTTGTATAATGCAGCTTTACAAACCAGTCAGTTTAGAGCAATACTAGCCTGGTTAAAACCAGACCCTTGTCCTTCACTTCACTTCGTACTAGGGTCTGGGACTTCTCCCATAGACAATGATTTCTCCAGTAGATTTTTGACCGGACCAATCAGAGAACAGAAGGCGGAGTTTTGAACAACGTCGACTGACGTCGTCAGTTAAAATGGCTGCCGCCACGAAGGAATTTTCAAGAAAACAAGGTAAAAAACTATTATTTCTTTGCTGAGAAAAAATATATTTCTTAGCTGACGTTATATCAGAAGTGTTCCTGAGCTTAACAGTTCCTAAATCAATTCACGAAATGGTCAAATCTGCTGGATTTAAATTGTTTCGGTTTGACATTTTCCAAACAGCCTCGGGTGCGCTACGAAAATAAATTATAAAAAATCGAATTTTATCTCAAATGTTTCATCCAGGCCAACAGTCAGTAAATTAGAGCCATATAATTACACACTGGTAGCAGAAAAAATATCCACCGAGTGGTTTCTGAGCTATTTATCTGATAGCCTGGACCTCGCCAGGCTAAACTAACAAAACTCCGCCTTCTGTTCTCTGATTGGTCCGGTCAAAAATCTACCGGAGAAATCGTTGTCTATGGGAGAAGTCCCAGACCCTAGTACAAAGCGAAGTGAAGGGCAAGGGTCTGGTTTTAACCAGGCTAGAGCATTACTATCTGCTGGACTGAAGTATGAAACTAAAAATCAAATAAACAATGCATTTAAATACACATTAGAATCAGCTGTAGATTTAGATAAACTGGAGCTAATCCAATACAAAATAACATTCTGGCTTTCGTTCAGTCTCCATTCTCTCCTGGGGAAAAGAAATCGGGTACTTTATCTGCTACAAACATCTCATTATGTTTATCTGGTTTTCCTGTTTGTGCTGGTTGGCACATATACAATTGATTAAAACAATATACATCCTCCAACTGGATCTGATAATAAAAAGCTAAGGCCATTAAACTAAAAGAATGAGGCCATTAAAAGTTAAAATGCTCTTCAGAACGAGTGAGAAATAATGCCAATCAATTCTTACTTTGCCAGTGACAACTTAATGAGATAGAATCAAAAAGGCGTTCAATACAAAATCAACTGGACTTTATTTGTTGCAAAAGACGTTCCGACCCCTATCCAGGGGGCTTTTTCAATTCACTGAAACCAAAATGTTATAACAGTTTTCTGTCAGAGACTTCAAGGGAACCCCCTACTGTTAAGGTGTGATCCGTCAATTTACATGTATGTGTTACCTCAGCTTGCAATTTACATATGATGGTGCGTGATTTCTTTAGACTGTTATAACTCCACACGCTCACATTTTGGTTTCAGTGAATTGAAAAAGCCCCCTGGATAGGGGTCGAAACGTCTTTTGCAACAAATAAAGTCCAGTTGATCTTGTATTGAACGCCTTTTTGATTTTATCATGTCCTGGACGACTGAGAACCTTCACCAGCTTAATGAGATAGTAATTTTAAAAAGCAAAACTGTAGAAAATTCCAAGTGTTATTTACCTTCTGTTTGCTCCTGTTTTGCTGTAGGAGCGCCTGTCGTTCTGAGCCGAGGGAAAATACTTCTTTCAGCATCAAACAACTCATCCTGCACACTTTCATTAGCAACACCACCATAACCAGCAACACCAACATGTTCTCCACTGTCCAGAGTGCGTTTATCATCTCTGTCCACCTGATCCTCATGAGTAGACTTGTCCCCAGACACTGCACTGTTACGACTCTGGTTTTGATGGCTGTTCTGGTCACTGCTCATGAGTAGTTGGGAATCTGTTGTCTGTATACTTTTACCTGTAATAACCTGCTGAAGAACTCTTCTTTCAGATGTTAAGTCTTCCTGAATATAACTCTTGTTGTTGCTTTTGGGCTCATATTCATTTTCTTCTGCAGAATTCAAACTTCCTCCTTCCCCATTAGCTTCCTTTGGAAGGACTTTGTCATCAGATGTAGCGTGTTCTCCAGAACCGCTGAAGTCCCCAGCTCCACTGTCACTCTCGTTGTGGATTATCCATCCAGGCTTGGGCTCCGCTTCACTTTCATTCTCTTTTTCTATTTGCATGTGAAAACTTGCAGTGGTATTGCTCTCATTGGTTTCTTTGTCCAATGTTGTTAGGGTATGATCCTCAACGCTAATTTCTTCCTCTTCCTCACCACTTATCTCAATATCCTCTGAGTCACCCTCTTTCTTGGGACCCATTTCAATACTTACCCAATCTGTGGTAAAACCTTTTGATCTGCTTGCCTCTCTGCTTTGAAATGTAGAAAACGTAAACTGAACTTCATCATCCTGATCTGATTCCTCACTGGACATGTTGCTGTCATGGCCAGAACCTGAGCCACTGACCTCTGTTGGACTGTCTGACCAATCCAGACCACTGGAATCAAAGAAAGACATGTCTAGATTTTCATTGCAGTCATCCTCATCTTTATCTGCGCATTCTTCCTCTTCACTGTCCAGATTCAATTTAATCGAGTCTTCAATCAAACTGTCACTTTGGGTTTGAGAAATACTTGGGACATTGTTGTCAATAGTTGTTGGCATTACTGAATGAGTGACAGCCAAGCCATAATCAGATCGTAAGAAACGAGGGCTAGTAGAATTCAGGAGATCTGGCCCCAAAGTGGTAAAAACTGAAGGTTGAACGTCTAAATTTAATTGTGTGGAAACCAAAGGCGTCCCCTCAGAGAGGTTCCCACTGTATTTACTGACAGGTTTAACTGATGGTGTTACTCCATCTGAGACGGAGTGTGCAGGGTTTCTGGGGTTGAAGATCCCTCCACTTGGATGGTTTGGAGACTCAGTGAAGCTGGTCTGACCAACTGCTGAGCCTTCAGTCCTGGGTGTAGCTGTATTTGCTGCGGGGGAAGCCAAAACAAAAGTGTTTGTTTTTCTTGCCAGGTTAAGGAAAGATGAAATGTCAGTTCTCCACACTAGACAGAAGAAGCGAGCCAAACCGTTACCATCGGTGAATGGAAACAATGAAGATGAAAAGATGAAGCACCTGGAAAGAAAGAGCCATGTCTTGGCAGGAAAAAAAGAACCACCAGAGAGCGCTACTGAGCAACAGGAGAGGAAAAAAGATGGAAAAAGTCCAAGAAGCAGATGCTAATTACTACAATGGAATGGATTCAAGTAGATTACTACGAGGCAAGAAAACTCCAACCTCACTGAGTGACATGCAGAAAGATTTGCGAAAGAGTCGAGCATTGAGTTCAGAATCACTTTAGAAAGCGATGTAGCCTCTGATTATCACACCAATCACAATCAACGACTCTTACTCCTCATGGCCATCATTATTACCACCGCCGACATTGACCACACAATGTCACCTTGCAAAATACCACCACCCCCCCAGATGACAGAGTGCAGCAGTGATTAGATGCACAGTTGTGAGCCATTAAAAGAGAAAAGCAATCATCTACTGCAATTAAGTCCAGCTGTCTACCACCATGGAGGAACATTTACGCAGAGCTGCTGTTGGGTAAAAATCTCTAACACTGAAAACTCATTTAGTTTAACAGAATGTGTTTCTGAGTGTCTTACCATTGAACAATGGCTGAGTGGTGTGCATCAACACTCGGAGCAGAGAAGAGGTGGTGAACGATTTGTACAGCGAGTTGCTAAGTGTGTTGCCGGCAGTTGTCGTGATTTCTTTTGTCCAGCCCGAGGAGGGGGTAGAAGAATCTGAGGCGATGGCCTTTTCTTCAGTTTTTTTTCTAGGGACGTTGCGGTCTTCAGAGGATGGTGGTGAATCTTTTTGATCGTTACCTGTAGGGTAACATTTGCATGAAGGTGATGGAATTAGATGCGACGCTGCGTTAAGTGGCAAAACAAGACATGACATGAGCTGGCTGCTATGGGAAATGAAAGTCTGTTCAATCTGACCTGGCTCCACTGCTGCGGAGTTGGTGGTGGTTTCTACTGGGGAACTGGTGATTGTGTCTTCAAAGAAGACATCTGTGACCTGGATGTCCTCCATTGGAGGGGTAAACAAGTTAGAGAGGCCATTTTTACTGACTTCGTCTGGCGAATCATGATCTTTGGACTACAAATAAAAGGAAATGAAGGAACAAATGTTTAACAATCAAAATTTTCATATTTTAAAAACAAGCACCTGTTCAACTGTGTGACACAATGAAAACAACATTAAAGGTCCACTGACATCATCTTACAAATTTGCATGAAATGATAGAAGATATATATATATTCTATCATTCAACTATGTTCGTTTTTGCAAACAAAATGATAAATTATTGAAAATTCCTTTCAAACTGAATTTAAAATTAAAAACAGCTTTTCTCTCTGAAAAATCCGACTACAAGCGAATGCAACATTTGTGACGTAGGAAAAATATAAATATTCATGGCGAACAAGAAATAAAACAACAAAATTATCAATCTAAGTTAAGATTTGAGTTATTTGTCTTCAGTTTTGGAAGCAGGAAGTTAGATGAGCAGAAACAGCAGGTTTTAATTTAGGTCTGCACCGTATGTATTTGACTCTTACCTGTTCAGGAAGCAGGGAGCTCAGTCCGAGGGGGGGCAGCTTTATTTATTCCATTTTTGATGAAGGTCTTACATCTTTTGGGAAAGTGAAAAGGCTCACTTGTTCACTGATGATATTAGAACACCCAAAGGCAACACACCGAACCGGCATTTTTTTAAGTCTTACAAAAAAAGGCGATCTGGCAGAGAATGAATATGCGTTAATGGCAGACGAAGACTGAAGGTCCTGCTTCCTACGTCACAAATGTTGCATTCGCTTGTAGTCGGATTTTTCAGAGAGAAAAGCTGTTTTTAATTTTAAACTCAGTTTGAAAGGAATTTTCATTAATTTATAATTTTGTTTGCAAAAACGAACATAGTTGAATGATAAAATATATATATCTTCTATCATTTCATGCAAATTTGTAAGATGATGTCAGTGGACCTTTAAGCTTTAAACACTTGTTCTAGCACTCAAATGAACAGGAAACGTATAGATGCTGACCGCCACAGACAGTGATGCCTCTTCTGTGATTTGCCAACGGACTGATGGCAGTGTGGTGGTGTGGACGACTGGAAACAGGAACCCTGGCTGGTGAGTTACTGGGTTCACCCAGATGGCACTATTGCTCTCAAAGCTCCGACTCGTAAAGGATTGGTGTTCTGGGAGCCGCTGTTTGCCCTCTATCCAGTTGTGGTCAGGCATGTTTTGGTTCATTTTCTGTTCATCAGCAGAGACAGAAGAAGTCTGGAGGGTTGACTGGGAGCCAGTGTGAACTGGGAGGTATTGGTCGAGTTTAGTTTGGTCTGTGGGCTGGTGGTGTACAGGTTGGTTCTGGTAAACTCTTGTCTGCTCTGCTGGGATTTCCTCCACTGGACTGTGATCCTCTGTTGCCAGCTTCACATTTTTCTGGTTCTCTGGACTTTTCCATCCATCTACTGAAGAGCTCTGCAAAAACAAATAAATAAAATCATTAAATAGCATTTTTACTTCATGCTTTTCTTGTTTGAAGAACATAAAAAGAATCAAATCCTCCTGTGATTGCTTGTGTCAGAGAATTTTACTACGGTATTTCCTGATTTAAGAGTCATTCATCAAATCACTGGTCTCCAAATGTTCAGTGACAAGCCTGACCAACATTTTAACACCCATTTGCATAATAATTAGATCCTTTAAGTACCTCCATGAGGCTTTCAGAACCCTTTGTGATGCTGTCAGGACTGGAATCACTTTCTGGACCAAAGGAAAATAAAAATAAACCATTTAAACCATAATGAATTCAACATGTAATGTTCTACAAAGCTTGGGTCAGTCAGTACCGGGGTCCTCCAATGGCATGTCCACTATAATCTGGTCACTCCATCGCCCTCTGAGGCCACTGGTGCAAACAGCCACCACCTGAACCACATAGCTGCTGTTGGACAGCAGGTTGGAGATGATGGCACCCTGCAGTCACACAGGTTAGTTAAGATCTGTTCAATATTCCATCTCATACATGTTTAAAACAAGCAGAAAAGGAAATGAATAAATGTGTTGACACTGAACGCATGAATGAAATCTCTTCGTTATAAAATACCATATTTTCCAGACTATAAGTCACACTTTGTTTTAATAGGGCCAGTCCTGAGACTTATAGTCCGAAGCGACTTATACACTTTTTTTCCCTATTCATGACACAATTTTTGACTGACGTGTTAAATGTTCATTCATATTAACATGAACCAAAGAGTAAACATTACCATTTGCAGCTGCAAGAGGGCCTTCTATTGACAACGATGTGATGTTGCTCTACCACTAAACTCCACACCCACAAAATTCACTTAACACAATTAAATGCCCCCAAACTGATGTGGGACGAGACTGGTGAATTTACAGGTAACTTGCTTGTCAGACTTGTTGACTTGTTATGTTAATTAAGCCTGTTCAGGACCCCAGGTATGTTCTGTGTGTTACTGTTATTTCAGATTAAATGTCTGTTCTTGCACTTTGTGAAATACACTTCTAAATAAATGCGACTTACACTCCAAAATGACTAATATATTGTTTTTTCCTCTTCATGAGGCATTTTTCGACTGATGCGACCTATACTCCGGAGCGACTTACAGTCCAGAAAATACGATGGTTTTGTATAAAAATTGAATGTTTTAATAATAAACAGAAGAAAAAAAATGCACGTAAAACAATATTTAAAGTGCTTTTGTAAATAAAGATCCATAAAAATTATGGTTATACTGTTTAAATACAATTTGTGCAAAGTTTATATAAAATACATATAACAGAATATGTTGATTTATTCGTGTGTAAAATATAAATACAAGTTCAAGATTGCAATGCTACAAACGTAAAATAAAACATAAAAAAATACATTATTTTTCCCATTTTTGTTTAAAAAAAAATTCAAATCTAAATGTAAAATATTTGAAAAAGTTATACCAGTTAACTATAAACTATAGAATTACACGAAGGTCTACAAATACAGATATTGTATTCTATGTATCATAGAATGTCCTGTAAGACAAAATGTGATAGAATCTTTTTTGAATACCACTGATTATCCTATTGTAACCTTCCTTTTTTCCATATCTGATTGTTGCGGTGCGATTAATTATTGCTGCGGCTGTTGTGCACACGTCCCCTCTCAAGGACGGTGTGTGCGTCAATTGCAATGTTTTGTGCTTCGGTGCAATGACAATGCCAATAAAGATTTATTCTATTCTATTCTATTATAATGACAGGTTTTTTATATTTTCCTCAGCAGGTATTCTGTACAGAAAAACCATTGTTTGCATACTGTTGTAAACACACTCATAGATTCAAACTGCAAACATGGAGTCACATAGTGGTAAGCCTCACCATCTTCAACACAAATAAACCGTCCAAAGGACCTGACTCAACTTTGTTGGATTTCCTACCTGGATTATTGAGCATGAACTTTAATCTCACCATCTAAAAGTTTTCTCATCTAGAGTCTATTTGAAGTTGGACCATAAGAGTCAGAACCAGAGAATGAGAGTGGATGAACGAAGATAATTTTAACATAATATCCGGAGATATTTGCTGCAGGAGTGAAATTACAGCAATTTCTCTCAATTATAATAATATGCATACCTGTAAACTCAGAAGGGATGAAAAAGGTGACAAACGTTGCGCCAACCCCCCCGAAAGATTTTGTAATTTTTTAACATGCTTCAGGTAAAAGTCATTTACTAACCTAATTTAATGAGGACATAAATAGGAAAGATTGTGTCAACCAAAAAATTAACAACCAACAACAGCAGCAAGTCAAATACAGCAGAACATTTTGCTAACAATGCGCTGCTCCGAGTCAACAGATGCATTTAAAAACTTAAGACTTATCTCTTCAGACAGGCTTTTGGTTAATTTTGTACATTGATTTTAGAGTTTGTTATGTTTTACCTTTCTGTATAGTACTTCTGTGATTTTATGATTTTATTTTTCCTTTTGTAAAGCACTATGACTCTCATGTCTGTGAAATGTGCTATATAAATAAAACTTACTTACTAACAGTAAAAACTAGTTTCTTAAATATGCTGGTGAAGATGTTTTGCCAGAAATTTTGAATAAAGTAGATGCCATTTCCTGCATTCTTGTGTATTTTAACAAGTTGTTAAACATCTATGTTTACCTACATGTAAACATGATTCACTAACTATTTTAGAGACATCTAACAAAATAAAGTCAGGTCCTGTGGACAGATTAAAAAATTGTTTAAATTATTATTGATCATGAATCAGGATATTTTAGAGACACCTCATTCAACTAGTTCATATAGACATCATCCTGTTTTTAAATTCACTCCTGTGGTAATTAAATTAATGTGATACTTTATCTCAGTGGCTTTAGGGGTGCAATTGACTGTTATTTTGTTAATTTTTATTTAGTTTTATTTGTAACACAACATGCCATTTTACTAAACAATGGTTACACTGCATGTATAAAAATATTAACTTTACCCACACGTTGGAGGAGTTTCCGCTTCCCTCGCGCTCTGTCGCGCTGCAAAGTTTGTTTTTGTTTTTTTACAGAGTTCGCTGTCGTCTCCTCCCCCTGTCTATCCTGACGTTGTGATTGGCCAAATGACGCGCTCCACCAAAGATGTTTTATTATTGTGAAGATGCATTACTCTGTCTTGAAATCCAGTCGGGGGAAATGATGCATTCTAATCTGCCACGGGTCTTTCAAGTGGAGAAGACGAAAATAAGTTCCGGAACGCACCTTACGCTTAAAAAAAGTCCCGGTACTGTCAGGGTTAAATTTTAGAAGTGGCGGAACTGGGTACCGGTGAGTTCCGGCCCACTTAAAGCACTGCCTGTACTATTTTCCAGGGAGGACACCTCTCTACCCTAACTGAAGGTGATGATGTATTTATTTATACATGATCAATACATGCATGATTGCAGTGTGATCATTTCACTGCAGCCGGGGTAGATTAATGTACCAGAAATGATGCACCATCAACCCCACACCCTCCTCCTGCACCACATGCCCGACCTCCACATGGTCTTTTGGATCTAAAGTCTAACTTTGTATTACATGTTGCTTTGTTCTGAACGCTGTCATCATCATACAGACATGCAACTTGCACGAACGACCAAACTCCGGTCAAAGAGAGAGTGCACAGCCAGAGTGTCTCGCGGTGAGGGAGGAGGCTGCGTATGCAGCTTTAGTTCTTATAATTAAACAATATGAGTAGGTCTGTTGCGATAAACAATAAATCAATTAATTGCATAATTAGTTAAAATGAGATTGATAATTTTTATTTATTGGTTTTATTGTTTCTTCTTGTTTCTCTCTCTTTCTACTGAAGACACCGGATGACAAAAGTCTAAACTCCTGTGCTCTTCACTGACCCCTTTTTCCCTTTTTTCTTTAAAAAACATTTTAACCGTCCAAAATCGCGTTTTTGGTCGTCCTCCAGTGGGAGAGTTGGGGGTTCGATTCCACCAGCATTGAAGTGTCCCTGGGCAAGACACAAAACCTCCCATTGCCTTAGTGCTGGACAATAATTCAATATCGATATATCTCGCAATATACTTTTATTCAATAACGATGATATGAGTTTTAAGTCAGAGTCAGAGAGAATTTATTGTCATTTGCACCGCATGTAGTACATGTGTTGAAAACGAGATTATGTACACAGGGTCCCAGTTACATCCAACAACAAATGCAAGAGAAACAATAATAACATCTAGGATTAACTAAGAGAGACATCAGCTAGTAATACACTAAGCCCTAATGTAGTAGAAAAACATCATTATAAACAGCAGCACGAACATGAGCAGATGGTCACAGATGAACGCAGATAGTCACAGATGAACGCAGCAACAAGAAACAGATCAGTATCAACATGATGTGACATTTTGCAGTGTTTATTCTTATTATTTATTTATTCATGAGTCTGACAGCCTCAGGGTAGAAGCTGTTCCTCAGTCTAGTGGTTCTACATTTGATGCTCCTCAACCTCCGTCCCGAGGGGAGTGGTGCAAAGAGTGAGTGTGCTGGGTGAGTGAGGTCTTTCATGATGCAGGTGGCTCTTTTTCTGCATCTGGAGGTAAATTTAAGCATTACAGCGTTTCACTGACGCCTTTCTTTTTCTTCTTGGGTTGAAGCGGCAGCTTCAGTTTCAACCCGGTCAGAAAAAGCTGCGACACAAATACGTAAGTGCGTGGTGACGTAGATGTTACACAGAGCTAGAGTCCAGTAGGCGTTAGAAGTAGCAGGCTAAGATAAGCTAATCTCCAACGCGCGTTCAAAACGGGTGTCCATGACCATCAGAATGTGACTGAACAATGTTTCACAAGCAAAGAGAAAGAGATGACATCACTGATAAGAGAGGAAAGACTAATTCGACAGTGTGGAAGTAGTTCGGCTCTGTTAAACTGCAGGTTTCTTCTGCTGCAAAACGTGACGGAGCGTCGGTCTAACTAGCCGTGGGAACACCTAACTTGTTTAATCTGAAGAGTTTCCACTCGATAGAATATGATGAGAGTCAGAAGATGCAGCACAATAAAGTTTGAGCCAACGTGTCCCTGAAACTACGAAGTACTGAAACAATCCCCCAGCGCTGCATGCTTTTTAAAATTGTATTCATTCATTCAAAAATACATGTAAAACTATTTTCATCAGAAAGAAAAAAACATTGAATGAAAAAGTGCAGTAAGAAGAAAATAGTCTTATAATAGTGCTGGACAATAATTCAATAACGATATATATCGCAATATACTTTTATTCAATAACGATGATATGAAGTTTAAGCATATTTTCGATATTTCAATAGGATTTTACAGCGTTTCACTGACGCTTTTCCTGTTCGGGTTGAAGCGCCCTGACAGAAAAAGCTGTGACACAAATGCGTAAGTGGTGACGTAGATATTACGCAGCGCTCGAGTCCAGCAGGCGTTTGCGATAGCAAGCTAAGCTAAGCTAATCTCCAACGCACGTTAAGTTTTCTCTTCAAAACGAGTGACCATGACCGTCGGAATGTGATTGAACTAAGTTTCACAAGTGAAGACAAAGCAGACAACATCACTGATAAGAGAGGAAAGACTAATTTGTCGGTGTGGAAGTAGTTCGGCTTTCTAAGGTCTGTTAAACTGCAGGTTTCTTCTGCAGCGAGTCCTACTCGGTCTCTTTATGCTTCAAAACGACGGAGAGTCATTCTAACTAGCGGTGGGAACGTCTACGGTAACTTGTTTCATCTGAAGTTTCCACTCGATAGAATGTGATGAGTCAGAAGATGAAGCAAAATAAAGTTTGAGTCAACGTGTTCCTAAAACTACGACGTACTGAAACAAAGCCCCAGTGTTGCATGTTTTTTTAAATCATTTATTCAAAATAAAACAAATTCATCAGAAAGAAAGAAAAAACACTGAATGAAAAGGTGCAGAAAGAAAAAAAAATAGTGTTATAATATCTGCCCCTTATTTAAAAAACAAAAAACAAAAAAAACTACAGTACAAACAAACTACAACAACCTTCACTTGAACAATCTCCAAACTGAAAAAAAAGAACAGGTATCCTCCACCTGCACTATACGTTCCCAACAACTTTAATTTACGGTAATCATCTTTTAAAACATATAGTTTTAGAAATGTTTATGATGATATCAAGTCAACTCCACAATCTTGTTTCCTGATTTATAACTCGGCTCCTTCAGACTACGGTAGTTCTAAATGAAGGTTTTACAAACATTTACATTCCCTTCAGGATATAATTACTCTTTTTTAAACAAATTTTAATTGAATATTTGGGGGTAATAGTTTTATGAGTTTTATACATGACTTAAAATACTATGTTCAACCAAGTCATAAAATTTTAATAATTTCAATTGATTAATAATAATAATAATAATAATAATGAATTCAATTTATAACGCACTTTTCATTAATGAAAATCTCAAAGATTAAATAATATTTGTTGGGTGACAATAGCACTTTTTAATAATTCTTATAGCTCTTTTTTGTAAAATAAAAACAGGGTTTGTAACAGTTTTACAGGTACTTGCTTTTCCCCAAACTTTAATACAATAGATTAGATATGGAACAATCATTACATTATACAATGTATACATAACTTTGCCATTCAAAAAATATTTTACTTTATACAGTAATGCAATTGATTTTGTTATTTTTATTCTTAAGTAATTTACATTAGATTTCTATGTCAGCTTCTCATAAATAACAACACCCAAAAGTTTTATTTAATTAACTATGAATTTCAATGCTGTAAATTTTAAAGATGTTTAAAGTTAAAACTATTAATATTGACACAGTTGAGAATTTTATGGCAATAAAGTTAATGCTGAATAATCAAAGTCAAAGTCAACTTTATTGTCAGAACTGCAATATGTACAGGACATACACAGGATTGAAATTGTGTTTCTCTCAGTCCCTCGGTGCAACAGTAACCATTTAAACACTAAAACACTGAAACATTTAATAAACATAAGTAGGGGTGTAACGAGATCTCGTTGTACGAGATCTCGCGATATTAAACTCCCGCGATATCTCTCGTTGAGAGGTAACGTTGTCTCGCGAGATGCTAATGCTAATGCTAGCAGAGCCCCTAGCAAGTCAGCGTCACGGACAGCATGGCTTCGCCGGATGAAGTTGCTATAGAAGACGCCCCAACTACTGATGGAGGGTGCCGCAGACGCCTCTACATTGATGGAGGGTAACGGCGCTGCCGACGCTGCCCCGAATGTAAAGACACGCGTGTAAACACCGGTGTGACCGGTGTTGCCAGATAGAGTCCCACCCACCCAAAGCAATCTCTACCCGCAAAAGTCAGAAGGAAAATCGCGGTGAACCGCCCAATCTGGCAACACTGGTGAGTGACGGCTGCAGAGTCAGTTTTGGAAAGTCCTGCGTGAATATCTATTTTTTTAAACAAAGTTGAACGTTCTAAGGTCTAAGGAGATTCAATCAGTAAAATGAAGACATCAGTTGGGTTTGTAATACATGTTAAAACAGAATAAAAGCCTTTTTGCGGCATAAAACCGATCTTTGAAGTTTTCTTGAACTAATGTTAAAATCTCGTCTCGTTCTCGCGAGATCTGTGATTTTCTCGTCTCGTCTCGTCTCGTGAGTTTTGTGTATCGTTACACCCCTAAACATAAGCATAAAATAGTAAAAGTGTAACACTGTCCTGAGTTTTTGCATAGTAGTATAAAAGTATGAACATTTACACCAACACTAAAACACTAAACATTTAATGAACATAGCATAAAATGAAATAATAAAAGTGTAATACTGTCCTGAGTTTTTGCATAGTAGTATAAAAAGTATAAAAAGTATATCTATAAAATAAACTGAAGGATCATCCTCCCATTCTGCTTTTTGGAACTCTAGAACCACAAGTAAGCCTGCAGTCTGAGAGTAAAGTGCTCCG